>JARHVA010001233.1:2935000-3220000 GCA_037957365.1 Torreya grandis
GTGTGTGTGTGTGTATTTACTTTTCAAATAATAAATCATTAGGTTAATTAATTAATATTATTAAATTTAAAGTGTGATTATAAAATAAATTATCCTTTTAGTTTAACTCAGGGGAGTTGTAACATTTGAAGGCTATGTAAAGTAATCAAATCAACAATCATGTACCCAAAATAATAGTTGTAGATCTTACACCAATGGTAGAGTCAATTAAGGTATATACACAATATGAGGAATGATAACACAAGATAGTGGCATACACCATTTTATTTTCACCACTAAGAACATTTTTTAAGATAACAATTTTGGTAATGAGTGTGGCGGTGGAAGTTGAACTAAGCCCAAGTCGACCTTTAATAGTGAAATACATGGAGGAACATGAAAATCAAAGCCCACCAAATTTTCATATGAATTTTAACCTTTCCATTGAGGAATAGGAATATCCAAAGGCTACCACATTTAAATTATTATGAATTCAACTAAAAAGCCATGAGAATAAACCACACAGTCTAGTGGGAGGCAACTCACACACATCTAAGGGAAGTTGGACAATGTATCTGACAGTCAACATTATAACACAACAATCAAAATAACTAGATATATCATAAAGGGAAATGAGGATGAAAACTAGAAAAATAAATAAGAATATCCTCCAACTATCACTTTCTTATAGAGTCAACTTTCCAGTACCAAGGCATACCACTCAGGAAGGAAATGTAATAACATCACCATTTTCTTCTTCAATAATTTTTTCTCATTTCATCACACACTCACCATAATTGTCTCCTCAATAATTCATAGAATCACCACCATAAACTTCACCTCCACTTCTAGCATTCACCTACATTCCTTAATCTTACCCCATTCTCCTCCAAATTCCCCACAAAAAGATCTAAGTCCCCCTACAAAATACACTCCACCTAAGGCAACTTATTTACCCCAAGATTCAGGATCACCATAGACACATATAGGTGAATCTTATGTCTCATCAGTGTTCATTATGCAACAATCTATTACAACAATTTTGGGAGAACTCCTATGCACATTTATTGTACAACCAAAAAAATTGCATTCTCCCACATCCAAACCATCCACAACCCCAAGGAAAAAGTGAAGAGTAGCCACTTATAGATACCATAAAGGTACACACCCAATCTATAAAGGAATATGATTAAAACTTTATAAGTGAAAAAGAAGAGAAAGAGAAAGAAGAATAAGCTAAATCAGCCCTAGATAAAGCATTGCAGGACCAACCTATCTAGGTAAAGGCAAAGAAAGAAGAAGAGGCTCAAAACCAGCTAGAATCAGAGAAGAAGGTTGCAAAAAATATGTTTAAAAATATAAAGTTACAAAAGAGTGGGATAAAAATTACAATAAATAAATAGATGAGAATGAACTCTGATAAAAATATGCTAAGAAAATAAGAAAAGGAAAAACTGGAGAAAGAAAGGATAAATAAATGAAAAGCAATCAAAGAGGAGTAAGAAATAGTAAATGCTATGTAGGAGAAGTAAATACAAGATAAGGATGCATAGGAGTTAAAGGCACAAAAATAAGTATCATTAGGGAAAAAACACCAAAAAATATATTACTTCAAATAAGACACCAATGTCACAAAGTAGCACAATCAAGGCAAAGTCTTGCAGACCAGGTTTCAAATACAAAAACACTAGGACAAGGATAATCCTAATCGTAGCTAAAAAACATAGGTTCGAGGTCTTGATTGATGGTGTGGAAATGTTCTAATTTTTTCTTCATTAGAATACCACCTTATCTCTAGAGATGTTTTGCACTCTTCTTCTATGCCTTTGCCATCATTGGAATGCATCATTGGAGATGCTTCACATTCTTGTTGAGCCTTCCTAAAATTGATCTTGGACGTATTGGCATGTCTTTTGGACATATTATAACAATTGGATATCCTAAACTCCTCTTTGGATTAATATTTAATTTCAATTCCCTTCAAGCACTCTCCAACCTCCATTTTGACACCAAAATACCTGAAATCTTCATATTGTGGCCTAACTTCAACATCCATAGGACTCCTCATTCCTTATCCATTCTTAGCAAAACCTTGACCACTATAGTCCATCTTTTACATCAAACAATAGCCAACTTTTTTAGTATGCTTTCTAAAATTACCAAAGGACTCATTCAATATTTTATTGAATGAAAATAGCAATTGATATGGCATTTAGATTGTTGTATTTATCATGGTTTGAACATATGTGTAGAAACTTACCTGGCAAGAGTGAAAGACTATTTTTTTATTGCAACTTTTTATAATTTAATTGGATTTTTTTCAGCAATACTAACTTGGATTCCAAATCTTTTTGTGGATTTCCAATGGCTTCAGAGTTCTTTTCCACTAGCTAGTCCATTCTTTCAAGAATAGATTCTCCATTATCTAATAATTTAGCTCTACAGTTCACCTCTTTCATGAATTCTATAATAATTTGATTGTGGGTGGTTAATTTACTTTACAACTCTTCCTTTTTCACTCTCAAGAGTAAAACAATATTCCTTAACTCTATTTTCATCTTGATTTGTTTTATTAATGTCATGTAGATATTGTATCCTTTCCCTCCTCAAAATTTTTCCCACAATTGAACTATGCAACTAAACAACATCCAATTCCTTGTGAAGTATAAGATATCAAATAAAAAAGACATAAAGCTGAAGTATTGTAGCTAAAACCTTCTAAGTAGCAATGAAACTATTCTCTGATACTGCCCAATTAATTATTGGCTTGAGTGTAGGGTTAATTTTAGTGTCAAATATTTGTTAATTCATGAATATTCCATTTTTAGGATTTTGGTTTTGGTGATTTTTTAAGGTCATTAGATGGGACTAAATTGCCAAAATTTTAGGGATATATATTATTTTGAGGGCTGGCTTACCAACCCTTTACAATAATATAAAAGATTACACTTAAATTCACTAGATATATATAGTAGATCCCTTGAGATACCAGCCAAGGCAACAAGCATAACCAAAACTGGAAGATCACAAAATTGAATGATAGAAGTGAACAAAGAAATGAATAAAAACACTAAATAACAACCCAAATGAGGACCACATCATTTAATTATAGAGATGAACGATAGATCTGATTGACAAAGTCAAACAATATAGCTAAATGATAGTGTTGAATGACATAGCCAAATGACACAGCTGAATGACATAGCCAAATGACTTTGCTAAATGACAAAGCCAAATGGTAGATCTAAATGGTAGAGTTGAATGATAGCACCAAGTGATAGAACCAAATTTCAGGTCTAGAAGCCAATGATGAATGACAAGCTGGGTGACATACCCAAATGATTGAACCAAATGACATCTCTAGGTAGGAGAATTCATAAACTAAAGCTGAAACCCTTCTATCAGATGATAGTACTGAATGGGTTATGGGAGTATCAAATGATAGAGCTAAAAATCATAGGCCATTATGGCATATGGTGGGAATGGTAAAAAATAGGCCAATCATCAAGGAAATCATCCATATTAACTTATTTTAAAGAGCTAACCAAAAAGTCCACACAATCACAATGCACTCAAAATCGAGGTATTTTTTTAGTTTATCATAAATTTGAATTCAATTGTTTAATAATATTTTTTAAAAATTATATATAGAAATCTCCACTATTGTCTCACAAGAAAGAATCAATCAGAATAACATATCACCCCCTAAAGATTTTTTGATGATGACATGCCACCACTCGAAGATGCTCATCTAGTTTTTGATGAAAATGATAATGATACTCAAGTGGCAAAAGAGATTGGTGGTTCTCACCAAACAAAAATTTGATGTGAAACCTGCACTCAGAAATAGTCCTAAAGGAAGAGAAGTAGATGGTTAATTAAAAGGTCTTTTAAGGTGGACTAGGTAACAAAAATTTCCTTCATAGAATCTATAGAGCCTAAAAATGTTGATGATACTCCAAAATAATGTAGATATATAATATGTAGATGGAAATTAGGAAAATAACATAGAATGGAATTGAAATTGGACATGATTAAAAAATAATGTAGAAAATTATATGAGACAGTGAAGCACCCAGATGGACTGATAACAAGAACACACAATTAAAAAATTCTAGAAGAATGCATGCATGTAAGATATGTACGGGAGCATGAAAATGATAAGAAATGTCAAAAACTTCTTGTGAAAAAGGGGGAAACAATTGAAGACAATTTTGGAAAAGTCAAGAAGACCCATCTAAAGGTGAAATACATACAATTCTCTACTATATACCATATTATGAAAAAAGGTAGGTCTATTTCTAAACTTTTAGATTATAAGATTTTGTTTCAACATAATGGATTTATGGATATTCCACACTCACATTGGTCAAATAGCAATGCTTGAAAAATGGAAAAATGTCTAGCAATGGTTGAGATTGAAGATTTGAAATAAAGTGTTAAGATATCATTGTTTATTTCACTATCCATCGATGAGGTCATAATACTTGACAATAATACATGGGTTTGCATTCATATGTATACTTTTGAGAACTATTCAAGGCAACCTCATCTACTATAAATTCATAAAATGGTATAAAATTACAATTCATAAAATATTGACAAATTAGTTGTATCAAATTTGAAAGATAAAGATATAATGGATGATTATGCATTAAGATACAAAGCTGGTGTGTGTTGGGGCTGATTGTCCATTATTTATGTAGGGGCATAGAAATTGTTTGTGTGTTTAGATGTAAACAACAGTTGCCCCATATATGATTCTAATTCACTACATGGTTCATAGGATGAATCTTGCATACAAAATGGTTAGCAAATTTACTAATGTGGCCAAAGCAGAGGAGCTTATTCATGACCTACATGCTTATATGTCAAGCAATCCAAAAATAATTTTAGAATTCTAAAAATTTTCAATAGGTGTGACTAATGGTAAGAAACTATTGAAAGATGTTGATACAAATTGGATTTATATGTATGAACTTCCATACCAAATTTTTGAAGAATATCTATCATTAGTAGTTTTTATGTATCAATATTGTAGATAAATTGATAAGGCAACAGATTTGTTGTACCATTTAACATATTTAGAAACACTACTAACTTTATGTGGAATTCTTCCAATGCTGAAGAAAATGAATTGTATAATGAAACATGATTAGGAGAGATCCATTTATGTTGCGGACTTCATATGGCTAAGAAAATGAGTATGTCAATTTATAGACACACTATACACTTTGAATGAAATGTTTTAAGGCCTTGTTTTTAGTAGTTGTCAATGTTTGACTGATTTAAAGAACCATAAAAATTATTTGAAGCTGAATATCAATGATCATCTTTGTGTCATTGTTAATGTAAAGGATATTCCAATGAACACTTTCTACAAAAGACATGATATTATGGGAGTTGAATCCAAAGAACTGCCCATAACATGCATTTTTTAGGATACCATTCTATCTGAAATCTAGATGAAACGTAGTAGAACTTCCCAAAACTTATCTACATAGATCAGAGATCATTTTCAAAGGGATGATTTGTTGGAGGCCATGGCAGTTATGAATCCCATTTTATGGAAAAGTAATAACAGTCAAAATATGGTTAGCAATTTATTTCACAAATACATGTGATGTCTTATAATGAGTTTTAGTAAATCTATTGAGGTGAATGGAGTAGAAATTAAAGGTATTTTGGGAAAGGATTTACTAACATTCTAGTCAACCCATTTTCTAAATACAATTTTTGAATAATATCATCTTTTAAGTGAATCAATAAAGAATGAGGAAATTACAAAACTATCAAAAAAACTTTATCCTAGTAGTATACTATAGAAAATTCTAAGTAAATATTTTTGATTATATGTGCTCTATCAAATAATGATTATGGGCTCAGTGGAATATGAAAGAGTATTTAGTACATTATCATTCATAAAGTCAAAACTTTGAAATACATTGGATAGAAATTTAGAAACCTATTTGAGATTATATGTTTCATTTTATGTAGTGGATATGTTTTCTTATGAAATAACTATGGCAGCATGGAGTTCTCTAACTAAAATTAGAGGCATCAAAAATATAGTGACAAATAAAGAGGATGTAAATAATGACAATGAATATGGCACTGACACAATAGATGCAAATGTCACTACTGATGATTAGGTTTGTGTAGGATTGTTTCAACTGCTAGACTATTAGTTTTGAGTTTCTAAATTTTAATTTCATATAATTTTATAATTTGTTTGTAGAGACTACTATTCAATGTATTCATGTTTTACTTTATTTAATTGTTTAATTACTTGTCAATTTGTCACATGTTTATCATAAGATGCAATAATTATTATATGTTTTATGAAAATCATTTCCTTGTTTGTTGCTAATTATTGAATGTAAAAGATTAATATATTTTGATTGTGTTCAGGGGAACACTATAGGTTAATATGGTTCTTTTATCTTTATGTTTTTGATACATATTTTTTAGAGATCTATTTTTTTCCTACATATGTGATGTATTTATTGTGCCTTCATAGTACATTATATGTGTTTGTAATGTGTTTGATGTTCTTATTATGTGTTTTATTTAGACTACTTGTAGTCTATTATGTGCCTTCAATGTACTCATTTTCTATTTTATCTAATTATTTTTAAGTAATTTTTACATGTTTATCATAAGATACAAAAATTATTATACGTTTTCAATTGTTTAAAAACTATAATAACTATGTAAATGCCAAATCACTTTCATGAGGATATTTAAAAACCTATCCAATTGTTTGGAGTCCTTAAAATTGATTCTTAACAAAATAAATGCAATAAAATAAAATATAACCTTTGAATCACATATCAATGAGTATGAATGACATTCATGTCATATAAGATACATGTTCATAGATTTGTAAAGACCTTACCTCTTATTTATGCCAATTTTCATATGAATAAAACCAATTTCAAGAGTCCTTATCTATCTTATAACATTAAAAAATCCATTAACCTATTTTATAGTTCATAATCACAATCAATAATGCATATTTTTAACTTTGATGAATCCTCATTATTATTGACTATCACAAATTACAATACTATCTTCAACACAGACCTCTACTAAACATGAATGTGCTTTTATAATAGCCTCAAACACATCTAAAATCATGATTTTCTCAATAAGCAATCCAAATATAATAAATAATAGACATTCCATACAAAATAACTCACTCTTTTATCATAACATGCAATAACTATTACATGTTTTATGAAATGCATTTCTATGTTTCTTGCTAAGAGATGACTACAAAAGATTAATATATTATGATTGTATTAGGGGAAGCACTGTATAAAGGAATATGTTGATATTAATCCATTTATATTGAGATGTGAGTTTCACAAGTGCATCACAAATATCAAAAGGGGGCCTAACACGATATAAGTTTACAACATCATCAAATTAAAATTGAAATTGCAATTTACATGGCTTATCTAGTAATTAAAACTCAATAAATTGATCAATGTATCTAAAAACATGAAATTTTCATTCATAATATATATTTTGAAAGAAAACATTATTTGTAAATAGATATAACAAATTGCCAATTACTCAACTAGTTTCTCAACCACTTTCTCAGCTTCTTTCTCAACCACATTCTTAGCTAATTTCTCAACCATAACATCCACTATGCCACTATTGTCTATTAATATCCTTGCATTTTCAAGATCCAAATTCGTAACATTAGGACAGTCAATATTTTACCTATCTTCTTTTTCAGCATATCCTACAAAAAGTAGATTTGGATCGACAATTATCTTCTGCTTAAATAAGGCATCAAGATCTCATCGTTGATCCTTAATGATTTTTTGTAGTGTTTTATTCTATTTATTTAATACAAAAATCTTCTCCTTTAATTGAACGATAGATTTTAAACTTTTTCATGCATTTTTCAGATGCACATTAAGGACCTTGGCTTTTTTTTCAAGTTCTCATATGTTGCCTGCATTATAAAATGTAATGTAATTAGATGTGAAAAAAATAAGAATGACATGAAATTTTATTAAAATGAATATATATTACCAAATATTTTTCATTCTCCTCATTCTCAATGATAACAATGTTGGTGTTTTTTTCCCATTTATTGTAATATGCACAAGCTTCTGCATTCAAATTTTGTAACCTATTAAGCATGATAGTGAACACATTATCATTGTAACTATTAGAAATAGTAACTAACCCACATTTAGCTTTGAAAAACAAAGCATTAATCTTTACAGGTTCTTATTGCAACGAAAACAAATTTTCTCGCTCAGAGTGGTTATGATAATGGGCATTTATTTATTTTACCAATGTCTTTGCCCTTATCTCCTACACACATAATTTTTTTAATTCATCAATTAATTCATCCTAAATATTAGTATTAATACTATCTACTACCAAATTTTTTAGTGAAAAAGGTCTAATGGCATCATCATACATGACAACATTCTCTATTGGGGTCAGACTATCCAGTGAACTATGTGAAAGTTTCTACTGAGTAGTCACATGAATATGTGTTACTTCTTCGTGGATAAAATCATGTGCATTGAAATTAGTTCTAACATCGGTGCCACTTTCAAACCCCAGATATTCCTTGTCAAGTTCAATTTATTAAAAAGAAGTCAAACCCTGCACACTCAATAAACCTCCAACAAAGAAAGAGGGGAATTGAGAACTTGATAATTACAGTTTTACAGTTCATTGTGGGGGTTGTAGTGTAAGATCCTTCAGCCTTCCATGAAATTAGTTTAGAGGTGGAGGTAGTGACATAATGTTCCTCACAGATAGAGGATGTCATACAAAATATAAATTATTTTAGAAAATAAATAAATTGGAAAAGCAAAGTTATATGTTAATTTGAAATTAAAAGTTTAGTATTTGTATTTGGAGACAATGTATCCTTCAATCTAGACAATGTATTATGAGTGACAGGGGTGTTTTGAGTTGGTAAATTATGCTAAACTTTAGTCTAAATAACTATAATAAAAAACCAACAAACAAAAAAACAAAATATACAATGTAAAATACCTTACATAGAGGGTCGAGAAGGCACAAGAGATGTTATTGTTTATTGTGGTGGTGATTGTTTCACCATCGGAATTCTTCCCAAGTCAATTGCAAGAATAAAAAAATAACTAAAATAATGCACTTGAGTCTTGAAAATTAAAATCTCATTTGAAATTTTTAAATAGTAAACCTACAAATTATTCAATGTTTAATAAGTTGGTAGGATTGTAAAGATGATTTTGTAGACTTTAAATCTACAAATTCTTCAACTGCACTCTATCCTTTTAAGACAGATTATTTTTTTGAGGCATGCATTCTTGCCTATAAGTTGTAACAAAGTTTAAACATTTATTAATATTTACCTTGTTAATCATTTAACAAACAAATAAATATTAAACCCTAGATCAACAAATGAACAAATAAACTAATCTCATGCTCTTCTATAGATATAGAGTTTGTCATCATTTTTGGATCAAGCACAGATGGACCATGTGATTTTTGGAGGTCAAAGTAGGCCTCATAGTACAATTCTAAAATAAAATTTGAAAAAGAAATAATGAAACTAGGATTGGTAAAAGTAAAATTTAATTCAAGTCTTATCCAAACAAAAATAAAAAAGCACGAGTCAAATTTATATTTAAAAAGAGTACAAGTAATGTAAAAGAGTGCCCAATAGGGAATAGCTACTACTTTTCCCTTCAATACTATTATAGCTTAGAAAAATTGAACCATTGCTTTATAAAAAGAATGATTAATGACTTCGACATAGAGGACCCTCTTTTGACTATCTGAAACGAAAGATAAAATGAGGATTTTAGATTGCAAAAGTTGAATTTTGAAAATAAAAACAAATTTATAAGTACATACCGATTTGACTGATGTGCAAATCAATTTTTTTTCCAAATAATTCTTGTCTTCACCTTTCAATATTGATTTCAATTTAACCGAAGTTACATTGTGAAATGTAAGACCTGTTAGATTGTGAATATCTTATGTCAAAGTACCAAAGGTAAACATTCTAGAATCTACTTTCACTGTGGATATCTTCTCGTTAGGGTCATAAGAATACATGAGAATTTTCAATATAGTTATGTCTATGCCATACTGAGGCATGTCAAGTAGGCCAGTAAAGCTACATTCTTAAATCTAATCATTGTATGCCTTTGGTTGTTACACAAACCTCAAAATGTTTGGGCATAATGAGTTCTTAAAAATGAATTTTATTTCCATGGTTGCAAAAGGAGAAGAGAAATTAGTTATTAAAATGTTTAAAATAAGGGTAGGTATGATTATTTATAGAGGAAGGGAGGTGATCAAGAAATTAGACAGTAGATCGACCACACAAATTACCCACTAGTGTGTACCAATCATTCGACTATATTGTCCTATCCAATCATTCGACTATATTGTTTGACTATGTCATTTAATTACACGATTTGGCTCTGTCATTTGGCTATGCCATTCAAATATGTCATTTAGTTTGGTCATTCGACTGTGTCATTTGATTGTGCTGCTTGGCCCTATCATTTGGCTAGGTAATTTGACTATGTTATTCAATTGTGTCATTCAACTATGTTTTTCAGTTGTGTTGTTCATCTCTATCATTCAACTAGGTCATTCAGCTATATCATCCAATTGTGTCATTCAGTTGTGTGATTCACTATTCATCTATGTTGTTCAGATTGGTTATTTGGTTGTGTCATTCAGTTTGATCATTTGACTCTGTCATTTGATTTGATTGTTCTAATCTATTATTTGGCTCAGATGTTGTATGGGAAAAAACATTGATATAAAAATTTGCCATCACTCACAGATGATTCACTACAATAAAAAATCAAAATTTTCTAGATTTGTCTAATATTTTCAATAAGTTTTCTAATAAGACCTCTTAAAATAAACCTTACTTAAATGATTCAATGTGCAATTCATCAACATGAATTTAAATATAATTCTATTAATCTAATACAAATTTCTACTAAAATCAATATACTTACAGAAAAACATTAATGTCTGTTATATCCCTATGTTCCCACCAACATCTTTAATTTAATTTACAATGTGTACATGCTCAAAAAAGGACTAATACCAAATGCAATAAATTAATATACATAAGACAAAACATTGATGTTTGGTATATCTCTTTGTTCCCACCAACATATTTAATTCAATTTGTAATGTGATGCTACAAAAAAGACTAGAGAGATAAAGCAAATTTCAAGTGCAATAAATTAAATTTTACATCTTTATATGCTTGCAAGGCAATATGTGATCTTTCACATCCATAATTAAATGGTACAACAAAAATATATATATTATATATTTTTTTATTTTACTTCTACTTATTGTTGTAAATGAATAACCATGTTTAGAATCAACTGAACTTATTGTAATATTTTCTTAAGCGTTAGAAATAAAATTGATTGAATAATTTTGAAAGTTGGCAAGCATGAAACACATCACACGAGACAAAAAAAATACAATATCAAAACCCAATGTAAGAAACTAACTTAAAACTAGATGTGCTTCTTGGTGCCAATTGGAATTATCAGCAAGATTACAAAACATTGCTCTAATTTGGAGCCATCAAGAGCATTATGGATCAAAACACCTATAATGTTTCTCTTTGATTATTCTAATTTTCAACTTCATTTCTTCATACTATATCCTACACATCTTTGAATGCACTCATTGAGAAAAAAAATCCATTAAAATGTAACTAAAAAATAAAAATCTGCAACCTGAAAACAATTCCCAGTCGCAGAAAAACCAAATTGTCACAAGTTTATTTATTGGCAAAACAATTTCCTACATGATATATTTATGTTTCTAATTATCCTATATGATATAATTTAACTTGATTTGGGATAATATTTTGCATAATTACTACACATGTGTGAGTCTCATTCACCTTAAAAATTATAGGAGAAATGTATTAGTTATTTTGAATCACCACTTATAATCACGTATGTATATTATATATTACATTATCAGATATGCTCCCAGGGACATGTGGATACGATTCGATATTATTTTGCATATGATTTTTGTGAGGATGGGAGGAAATATACATGGTACATCTATGTCCCTACAAGTACACCCTGATACATCAATGGACGTATCTAGGCATACACATAGGGGTAGGGATATACACTCCCTATTGGGATGACATATCTACCTAGAAAAATGTTTTTTTTTCAATTACACTAAATTAAAAGTCAACTATGGACCTCAAAAAACATTTAAAGTGCATTCTCAACCCTAAAATCAGCATTCACACTCATTTTATCAAAAGATAACACATTTACCTTTCATTGTATTTTTACCTTTCGTTGCACATTTGTTCACTCTTACTCATTTTTTTAATTGTTTAAACTTGAAAATCCTTCCTTGTATTAGACCTACACCATTACCTCTACCTATTTGGTACCAAGGAACTTGAGGATCTTGCAACAAAGAATATTATTTATTCAAGGTACATTTTTTCCAATTTAGTAGTTTTTGTTTGTTTTTTTTCTTTTGAAGTTTTTCATTCTTTCATGTAATTTAAAAATATTTATTTGTTTATAATTAGTTTTGACTTTTTTTTTTAATTTAATAATATTTAAAGATTCTTTCAACAAATTCTAAATATTTTAAATTTTAATAGACTATTAGCAATATTATTATAATTTTATTAGGTGTTATAGGAAATTTTGATTTCTCAGAATGTTTACTATTTCAAGTGCTAGTTCGGTGGGCCAAGGGTTACCTTCCAAAACCAATTCTCAAATGTTTCTTTAGAATTTTGTGATAGTGTTAGAACAACTGCTAGGTGGAAAGTGTTTCCTTTGGCAATGCTCAGAGTGTGGATCTTAATACAAGAGCTCATATAATCAGGGGAAATCCCATTTATGTGCACTTCTTGACATTGAAATCAAATCTTGTTGTAAACCAAGCATGAATTAAACCCATAAATATAATGCATGCAAATGTAAAATCCACATCTTGACCAAATTTCATTTTTTTTTTCTAATTACATGCAAATGTTTATGCACATCAAATAAGGTTATAAGAGTCCCATTCTAGTTCAATATTTCATGTAGATTTAAAATAAACTAAGTGTAAGATATCATTCAAAAAATAATAATAGTTGTTCTTTATACAACTTGAAATCATTTTCATGGGTTTAAAATATTATTTTTCTTTCTATTTCACAATCCAAACCATACTCAGAAAGAAAAACTAAATCAATCTGTATGAAAAAAATCAAAACCCTAGACCTTGGAAGGCCATTATTATCTCAATAAATAATCAAATTTATATATGAACAACTGAATACTTTAATAAAATTAAATTTACATGCAAACAACTTGAATTATTCTGAAAGACTTATCTACAAACTAATTAAAGCAACTGAGTAACATAATATATTTTTTGACATAAACCTATTAAAAATAGGAACTCGAATATGCACATAGGCATTCAAGTCCTTTAAGAAAGACTACGTCCAAATAGATACTCTTTGCAGATTTTATTTATAGTGCTAACTGTGAAACATCACTTCTATTTTTTTTTAATAAACTATATCATATAGAGTGCAAATTATCATGCCTAAACCAAAAATCTAAGTGTAACACTAGTTTTGAAACCCAAAAAACTAAGTACAATAGTGTATCAAAACCAAAATATTATAACAAGTGTATATTGCACTCAATATACATACATATAGTTTTAAAAACATCCATATTATAAACTCGATGAAGAGAGAGTCCTTCAAAATTAAATCCATTGAATTGAAAAGAATTGAATACTAGACTTAAAACATTAGAACTTAATGAATCTCTATTAAAAATTATAAAATATTTTTATCTATATTTTAATAGCTTCTCAAAACTCTACAAAATATCGGTTATTGTTGCAAGTGCACCAAATAATATGATATTTGGCCAAGCTTTTGTGCATCAACAGAGATATTTTTTTTCAAAATGTCATGTCCATAGAATCAAAAAGTATGTTCTTACCAATGTGATTTCATGAAGAGTGATTTGCAAACAAATTATGGTTATTTAATTTTCACAATTTCAAAATTTATACATAGATATTATTGTCATGAATACTTTATTGACAATATTAAATATCATTTGTTATTAAATTAAGTGTAAAAATAAAGATTTTATAATTACATTATCCACAATTAAATATGACTATCAACATGTAATAAAAGATGTAAAATAACAATCAAGCTTAATTTTATCCCATACCATGTAAAACTTAAAATATGGTATAACAATATATAAAAGGTAGGAAAAAATCATTTAATCTTTGTTGTATAGGATTTCAATCTTTAGAACTATATTTTAGTGTGTTGTAATGTTTTTGGTAAAAGAATTAGTTTGAAATTGAAAAAACAATGGGCATAGTGGCTTCAAAGTCTTAGGATAACATAAAGGAAGCCAAAACTCGAAAGAGAAAATAATTAGTCATATAATATCTTAAGGTGATACCCATTAACTTTATGATGCAGAAAATTACCATCTAAATCTTGAAAATAGAAAACTTTTTTTACCAAGTCTAGTGGAAATCTTATATGCTCTTAACCACAAAGAATCAAACTTATGTTTTTTCATGAGATCCGCATGACCCTTATCCAAGTATAAAACAAGGTCACCAACTTTGATCTTCTTATGAAAATATTTTTTAAGTTTTTCCTTAGATTTTTTATTTTCCATAAGGCAGTGGCTTTTATTTCGTCTAAAGCTAAAAAAATCATTTAATCTTTGTTGTATAGGATTTCAATCTTTAGAACTATATTTTAGTGTTGTTGTTTTTGGTAGAATTAGTTTGAAATACAATGGGCATAGTGGCTTCAAAGTCTTAGGATAACATAGAAGGTGAATAACTAGTTGCATCTTTGATTATAGTTTGATTAATTGATAAGGCTTAAAAAAATTAATATGTCATGTCCTTTTATTTTTATGAATAATTTTCTTCATAATATAAATTAGATTTTTGTTAATTTATTTAACTTATACATTACCCTAAGGGTAATATTTTGATGAGTGACTATAAATTATAGACTAATGTCCTAAACGTTTTAAATTTTTATTTGAAATAAATTGAGGATCATTATAATAAATGATTTTGTAAATAAATATAGAACAATAAAAAATATGATTCTCAAATAATGCAATGACTCTTGAAGTGGATGGAATTTTAAAATAAACATATTCAATCCATTTTGTGAAATAATTGGTGGTAATCAAAATATATTTATGTCAAATAAAAGACAAAGGATGAATATATGAGATCAAATATATATGCCATTTCATAAATACTTCTCAGTAATGATTATATTGAGAGGCATAATAGGCAGTCCATCTCTTCCTATAAATAACTAACAAAATATGCATAATCTAACTAAATTTAAAATATTCTCAAAGAATATAGACCAATAATATCCATCATGTAAAAATTTTGTGTTATAGTTTTAACATCAAAATTTCCATCAAAATACCTTCATGACTACTTCTAACAACCTTTTTTATTTTGATCATGGGTAAGACACATCAATAATATGATATTTATTTAACCCTAAATTTATATATGGGGATTTATGGTTAAGAATATAGAGTAGCCTAAGCACAAGGATTATAGACTACTCTAATAATATGCCAATTAATTTAAAACTCAGATAAATAATATTTTAAATTTATAATACTGAGATATACTAAAAATAATAATCACAAAGTTTGGAAAGATATTCAATTGAATGCAATAAATCAAATAAATTGGTAAATAGTTGGTTTACTATGTGTAAATAGATCTGCGGAGGAACAAGTAGGAAGTGTGTAGGATCAGGACTATGGATTAGTCATTAGATTCTAAAAATTATGCTTTTATAGCCATGAAAACTACCATCAGGTATGGATACTACTCATATGTGCCTTAAGCGAGATCAAGCAGTGTAAGAAAATAAGTTTGAAGCAAAAATTATTGCTATAGAAATATGAAAAAGAGGATTGTGATTCAAGAGAAAAAATATTCCAAGACCTTGATGAATCTAAAACAATTATTATCAACATAAAGATTGAACTTGAAGAATAAAAAAGGATTAAAGATGAGATGCAAATACAATTAAGTAAAAAGGAAGAAAATTGTGAGAGGTTAGAATCTGAGATTATCTCCTTAAAGAAGGAACTAGAGAAAATAACCATCAAGATAAATAAAAGCCTCAAATTTGAAAAGAGTATTGAGATCTTAGATGATATCATAAATGGATAGAGTTCACCATTCATAAACACTGGTCTTGGATATAAATAAAATTATATGGCCAACAAAGAAGATCACAAAGAGCCACCAAAGAAGGAAAATGAGGAAAAGACAAAAATCTATGTAGATGTTCTTAAGAGTCCTATCAACAAGAAGAAAGAGAATCAAGTCCCATATAAAATAATAAATCCTCCAAAAGATAATAAGGACAAATTCATTAAGTCTTTTCCTCCAAGGTAGACACACATGACCAGGTTTCAAAACTCTTTCTTTGGGTATTGCTTTTCATGTGATCACTTTGGTCATAAAGCAATAGACTATATGACTCATGCAAAATATTTTGGTTGGAAAAAGAATAAAATTTATTATGGGTTATCAAATAGGAAATATAATTCATTCGTTCCTTTAGTATATTCTAATGTCATATGTGATAAGTGTAATAATTATGGACATGCAACATGCTTCTATAGAAGTGGTTTTATAAAACTTCCGAGGTAGAATAAGAAAGTGGAAGCCATGAGTAAACAAAAAGAACTTCAAAATTATGGAAAATTAAGCAAGAGAAAGAAAAGACGGAGAGACATATGCTTGTGTAAACTCTATTTCATGCACAAGAAGTATCACTAAGATCATCAGAAGAAGTATGAATATAAGGGAAGCTAATCATTACATTGTCTTTTAGCTCTAGTAAAAAGACAACTTAAAGGATGAAATCTCACAAAATTTTAGAGGGAGAGAATATATGGTTGGAGAGAATATATGAGAAAGATGATTAGGGTAAAGTTGATGTTCCAAGATAGGAACAAAAAAAAATTGGAGACTTGGATGTCTATTGAAGAACCACTTTTGCAAGATGTGATTAAAATGCATGATCGATTGTTTGATATAGTAATTTTATTCAATATTTTTAAATGCTCAAATATTAGATAATGAGAGGTTGCATGCCTTTAATCTTGTATTTTAAGCTAGCAAGAAGTTTACTAAAGGATTTGGATATTCATTGCTTGTAATATTAGATGATAATATATTATCAGAGCATTTGTTGTATTTGTGTTTGGCTCACCAGAAACATTCACAATCTCTATTTAGGAGGATTTTGAATATGATTTAAATCATAATCTCTAAGTAATAATACTTAAGCATAAAGATAATCAAATTTCCTTAAGCCTCAAGGGAAGTGAAAAAGAGGAGTTACTACTTGAGTAGCTAGAGATAATCCAGATGGATGTAGATGATGTTAAAAAGTCTAGATTTGATTAAATTAAAGGAGAAAAAATGAGAAAAGAAGAAGTCACTATGAAAGAGGATAGAGAAGAGTAAAAAGACAATCATTTATTTGTGGTTATGTTGAAGAAGATGAAATGGATGTTTCTCATGATTTATTTGTAGATGAAAGTTCAATGAACATCCATTTACCATTGATGACAAAGGGGGAGAATTAAAAAAATGGGGAGCAAAGGAGGAGAACTACAACAAGGGAAGTTCATGTACTATTTTTCTATAGGATTACCATAAATGATAAAAGGGGATATTATTTTAATATTGTCATTAATTTCAAAGGAATTATAATTGATGTCAACGAAATTGCCAATGGAAATGTCAATGAAATTATCAATGGAAATGTCAATGAAAATGTCAAAAGACATATATTTTTTTGAATAGGTGCCTCTTGGATGGGACACCTCCTTTTTGAAGAGCCTTTGAAGGCTATATAAGGTGGATATAAGGTTAAGAGAGATATGGAATTAATTCTTTCTATCATTCAAGCATAAGAAAAAAATTATGAAGAAGAAGAAGAAAAAATTTAATTCACCATCATTCATTTATGAATCAATAATAGTTAGGTGGAAGTTTGTTTTAGTAGAGGACGGTGCCTCAAAAAGAAAATATTTGTGTCTCTTGCTAAGTTGGTGCTTAGCAGTGGGGATTGGTGTCTCTAGTAGATTATTGTCTACAAGTTTTTTATCATTGGTGATTGGTGTCTCCAATAGGTTAGTGCCTATAAATTATTTAGCAATGGGGATTGGTGGCTATAGTAGGTTGATGCCTAAAAATTTTGTAATAATAATTTTAATTGTGGCTACATTTGGATAGTAGATCCAAGCAATCCTTTTCTCCATGATTTTCTTCTAAAAGGTTTTCCAAATAAATACTATGTTCTTAATTATTAATTTTTTGTGATATATATTATTTTGATTATCTATTTGAATAAGTAAAAGATTGACTTATACTGATTCACCCCCCTCTTAGTATATATGTGTGATCAACAGATGGCTTGAGAGATAAAATATTGGAGAGCCTAGTATGACCAGTCATGTTAGTAGGGCAAGGGGCTCCATCATACAGGGTGATCAATCGATATGAGAGTTATCAGGTTCCAGTTCATTAAGTTAGTCAGTTCACCCATCACTGAGGTCATCATGATAGGGTGGGAGGTAATGCAGGATCTAACATCAATGTAGAGATGGACTCATATGTAATAGGAGGATAAAAATTGAGAGATATATGTAATTAAATGATATTATGGATAATAATGAGAAGTGTAACTATTATTGTACAAAAATATGATGATATATATGGTAAAAATTAGTGTAGATGTGTTAAAGATGATGGTGATTTTGGGATGGATTGAAGGCATATTGATGCCTAGAATGAATATGATGTAATAATTGATATTATTTTGATATTAATAGAGAAAATTTGATTGTTTTATTATGTTGTGTAATGAGTAGAATGTGTTGATGTGATGTGAAATGATATTTATGGATAATACAATAATAATGGGAGTGGTTATGATGAGTATTGAGTGTATTTTAGGTCACGTTTATAGGGAAAAATATTTTAAAGTAGTTTAAATATGATATAATGGCACTTGTTGAGTGGTGACACTATGGTGAGGGAGTAATAACTACTTTGGGACCCATCCTACAGGTGGGTCCAAGCAATCACTACTAACAATGATGAGGGTAAATTTGTTAAATAACACATGAATATTCGAGGATTTTGATGTAGTATAAAATTATGAAATCATTCATGTATCTTGTGTAAGTGCAACTGGTTTGACACTTGAAGAATGTCAGAGGATAGACTAGTGCCACCACTAGAGCAAATATATGAAATGAGCATGCATGTTTTCCACACTTTACATCAAGTGATGGACATTTCGAAAGTGATATTATGATTAAAAAAACTAAAGGATCCAAATCCCAAGTTGCAATGTAAGATGCATAAATTTTTTTGCATAAGGTGTTGAGTGAGAAGATGTGTCCAAGGCCCGATAGGACTTGGAGGCATCCATTTGTTTCATAAGGAAGACTTACATGGATGTTAAGAGCTGGAAGAACCTCCATGAGGGCAATAAGATGATGTGACCAATGGAATGAGAGAGTTTTTATGAGAATTGTATCTACCTGGCATGTGTTATTTCTATGGAAAAGTTGGCCATGCAGGTCAGTTTTAACCCTAGAGGGAGCTGACAAATGATGTCTTTGTGGAACATAGGTGAGGTGGTTGGCTGGTGGGTATATCAGGATTGATGAGGGTACCTCCCAGGCCATGATATGAGTATGTAGGGGCTTGAGTGGGTTGTGTACTAGATATTTGTAAATTGATTATTGTAGTATTTTTATATTTTTTTAGATAATGGTATTGTGTGTGGTTTTTGTAATCGTAAATAATGTGATAAATGTTTTTAATTTCATGATATGGCTAGGTATGATCCTCCTATCTGAGGGATGAGGGTAGGGAGATATAAATAAGTTTATATGTTATTGGTAGTAGAATTAGTGATAGAATGAGAATGTCTTGAGCTATGTAGGTTGTACAATCCATGTTAATATAAGATGAAGCAAGTTAAACCTAAATATGTGGTAATTAGGGTATCATTTTTTCCAAAGTGCATTAAAGACACAATCCATATCAAAAAGAGACATCTTGCATGAGACACCATTGATATCAACTTACCAATGTAACATTGTAGTGTGATTTTAATAAAAATTGATAGATGTAAAAAATAAGAAAAGTGATATGGTGAATATATACAAATGGTGGCAATATAACAAAAAAAAAGTAAAACTTATTAATTATTAAAAATATAATTAATTTACAAAAATAATAACACCATAGACACATCAAAAACATATGAAAAACCAAATACAAATAGTGTTTGGATAATTAAATAGGCTAATTTGGAAAGTGGGTGAGTAACCCTTGATTATGTCATTCATGAGTGTGTGATATCTTATTTTCCCCGAGTTGAAATGAATACATGAAAGGGAATTGGTGAATAACAATAAGGGGCTACCTAAAGGGAGTAGAGGGTAGAGCATGGGATGGTGTATAATCGTATTAGTTGAAGCTATCCCAATAAATATCAACTATAAGAGTATTCAAGAGGGCAAATTGAAACCAAAAATAGATTATGAAGAGGTGTTACAAAAGGAGGAGGGTGGAATGGAAACCATGGGATAACTCTTCATAATTTGCCTGCTCCTTTTCTTGATTAGACTTATATTGAATTTCTCTTATGACATGGAATGACACTCCTTGTGTCTCTCATGTCCTTCAACATGGTACACCGTGTAGAGACCAAGGCCAAGTAGGATGGGTGTGGATGACTAAAAAGCTTCTGCCAAGTACCTAATGTTATTTATAGATGGAGGTTAATCACAATTGATGTTGAGAACCCAATTTTCATCATTGTGCTTATCCAAGGTGCCAAAAGCTCTAGTTTTCACCATTAAATGAATTATTATTATTATTATTATTATTATTATTATTATTATTATTATTATTATTATTATTACTACTACTACTACTACTACTATTACTATTACTATTACTATTACTATTATTATTATTATTATTATTATTATTATTATTATTATTATTATTATTATTTATAAAATGTTGAAGACTATCTACAAGAATGATCATGGGATGGAATAGCTCTAAGCATGAAACTATTTTAGATTCATGATATTCATTAGGTCATCCAACTCTTGACCATTTGGAGTAGCCAACTTGTATGCTCTAGACACAAAGATGGTCACGATGATATAAGGACCTAGTTAGTTTGGCTCAAATTTCCCCTTCTTCTCTAAGTTTGTATTGGTATGCTTGTAATTTTATTTAAGGACCAAGTCACCAACCTTGAACTCATGATCTCAACCTCCTTATTATATTAGTTGCTCAACCTATTGTGATAGGATATCATATGATCTAAATCCCTTTGATGTTTTTCATCTAGTAATTCTAACTCTTCTAGACGAGCGGTCCCATAGGACTCCTCGGTAATAATACCTTTGAAGGATATCTATAGTGAGGGGAGTTTGACCTTAACTTGAAAATAGCCCCTATTCTATAGATAAGGGAGTATGGGGTGGCACTTGTAGGGGTACAAAAAATGATACGATAGGACCATAAGTTAAAATAAAGTTGAAGATGTCAATTATGACCAACCTTATTGACTATTTTTTATAATATTAAGGAGGGTTTTATTAGTTACCCTAGATTGACCATTACCCTACATGTAATATGGTGCAATCATTTTATGTTGGATATGATATGTATGACATAAGGCTTTGACATCTTGATTTTTGAAGGGCATACCATTATCAGATATAATTAGTGCAGGAACCCTAGAGCGACAAATTATATGATTGAGAATGAACTTAGAAATTTGTTTGCCAATAGCATAAGTGAGTGGCATGGCTACCACTCACTTGGTGAAATACTCAATGGTAGTAATGATGAATTTATGGTTGTTAGAGGATTAGGGATTAATATTACCAATGAGGTTGAGTCCCTAAGTAGAAAGGGCCATAGACTAATTATGGGTTGAAATTCTTGAGAGAAAATATGGATGAGATCTCCATGTTATTGACAGGTAACACACTTTTGTACATAGTGATAGGCATCATGGTCTATAGTGGGCCAATAATACCCAATCCATAGGATTTTCTTGGTTAGGACCATTCCACTAGCATGTCCTCCATAAATGCCATTGTGGACCTCTTTGAGTGTTGAAAGGACTTCATCTAAATTTAAGCATCTAAGTAAATTTCCATTATAGCCCCATCAATAGAGCATGCTACCAAAGATATTATATCAAAAATATCTATAGATAAAGGTTGTATGATGGTGGAAATTAAGATTGGGTAGAAGGATGTTATCATGGAGATAGGCGTAGATCTTTGGATATCAAGGAAGATTAGGATCAACAATTGCACATACCTACTCTGATATGAGAGTTTGATGGGCCAGTGATACTAACTCTTCTACCAAGAAATAGTTTTGATGCATGTCTAAAGTCATTTCCAATAGTGATCCAATATTACCTATTACACCTAAATATTTATTAGTTTCCTTGGGAATTTGTTCAAAGGATATTATCTAGAATTTTATTTTCAAAGCATCGACCATCTACTTGTAGGGAAGTAATTTTTCATCCTTTGTCTAGAATTCATTATTCACTTATTTAGTTATGAGTTATGAATCTCAACTAACTTGAAGTTATTGGATATTCCATTTAGAAGCTAATTAGAGACATGTTATTAATGCTTCATATTCGATAATATTGTGTGTACATGGAAAAACAATTTTCAAATCTTTTTGGATAAGATCTTTGTGAGGGGTGACAAGGGCATAATAATAAGCTATGTAGGTAATTGAGGAACTTGATTCAATATTTAATTAAAAATAGGGAATAGAGATAGAAGGTGTAAAAAGATCATCTTCCAAGAATAAGCAACTATAATTTACCGAGATACTTTTCTAAAACTTGATCAAAAGTAGAAGGGTGCACTACAAGACCAAGGCTAAAATTTGTCCAAACATATTACTTACCATCAGTTCCCTTATCCCTATACTAATTATGTAACTACCATTAAAATTAGGGCCAATTTACCAAAATAATTCCAATACCAACAACATCATGTCATCAAAATAAAAATAAAATCCTCTAATTGTGTCAACACCACTCGACAAGGAAAAATCATTGTCTTGGGGGAACCTCTCAAAGCTTCACCTCAAAGGACACTTCTTAAGCTTAGTGTCCCCCAGAAAACCTCTAACATTCTTAAAGGAAGTTATGATCTTATCATGTAACTTGAGAATACCCCTACCCAAATTGTTATTACGAAGCTTCTCGAGTCCTTAACAATCCATCATAAAATTTTATATAAAATTATTCACAAATCTAGGGTGCCCAAGGACATAGATGCTATTTATTTCCTATTAAAGTGCTTAATTCACTCACCCAAGGTCTCTCCAAGAGCACATTACCATAGAAGAAAACATGAAGGCATTGAACAATAGGCACAAAATAAACTATCTATTACTTCATGGATATATTACAATGAATAAGTCTCAAAACTCAATATTCCTCTCTTTCATAGTATGCTACACCTCATCCTTATATTTATAAAAGTTAAGGGTAGGTGAGAGGAACACATTTAGCAATGTGAAACTAGCTAATTTCCAAATGAATAGTCCTACCATGTGCACAAATTCATACTTACTTTGTACACAATTGTCAACAATCAAACCTAATGTATTAACTAGATAATTAGACATGTGGGTGTACAAGTCTAAATCATACATGAGTCTAACTAACCTAGGTTAAGAAGTCTTAGTTAATATCCAAGTTACATAGATGAATCCCAAGTTACTTAACTTTAATTATTTACGTTAACATCCTTTCTTAAGATTAACTTGGGAGAGAGAGAAATTAAAAAACTTTGAAAATTGGTTATAGAAACAAATATGATGACAAACCCATGTAAAAATGCAATGTGAATCCAAATTGCCTTATGGATATCAACCCATATTACTAGAGTACATGGATGTCGAGACATTGTAACTGCCAAGTCAAAGTAGGAATGTTTTTGAATGCAAAGATCATTGAAAATGAACACTACGCTCTAAAATAATAGGTAGAATGATGAATACAAGGAAGCATTGCTCGAACACCATCCAAAAAGAATGGTGAGAAGTGAGCACAAAAACTAGTGGGGATGCCACACTAGTGTCACTATAAGAAAAGGCTATGGATTCAAGTAAATAATCTTCATATGGGTTTCGGTACAAAAATCTTAGGTTAAGCACCCTTGGTTAATACGTAATCCTCATAGGTTAATCCCAAGTTACTCTTAAATTGAATTATTTAATCTAACATGATCCACACCCCCCATACTACTAGTTGCATGGAGTGAAGAAAAAAAAGTATGCACAAGTGGTTTGAATCTACTACTTGAACACCAAACAAGATGGCACTATTTACATCAAAATAACTCCATGTCATGTTGAAAGAGACTATTGAACTATCGAACAAGATAAGATGACACTAATATTCACCAGAATAGTTATACTTCAAGCTGTGGAAGATTGTTAACTATCAAAAAAGTGATGTTAACAATATAGATAAGGTCTCCATAGAAAAACACAAGGCACTAAGAAAGTGGCCTTGATGGAGATATGACATAAATTACTAGTGTGTCAAAGTGTCAATTCACAATATAGCATGTCGTGGGTTGATGGAAGAGTGTAGAAAATGCCATAAAAAACCATTATGTATGCAAAAAACATATTAGAAAGAATTAGTAGCCAAAAATATTAACATGCAAAAGGACATCAGGCTTAGCCAAAAATGCATATAAAATAGTGCATGTATGAAATACAAAGTAGAAAGCGGTAGGGGCCATAGCACATGTAACCTCCCTTGAATATGAAACAAACTAGTGTTGTCAACCCCTCAACTACTTATAATTATTTAGTTTTACAAAAATTATTCACCAAAATAAAATTTTGATTTAAAATAGAAAAAAAATTATTTCTTTATAATATGACTCAAATTGAATTACAAATATGTATTCCAGGTGAAAAATAATGTACTTTCAAAAAAATGGCACCTCAAAAGGTGCTTGAGTGTAGAGAAAAAGAGCTCAAAAAGTTTGGAGATGTTCACATGCTAAGAAGGATTTGTAAATCATAAAAAATATGCACATATTCATGCAGAGTAATATAAAAATAAATATAATATAGGGAAGATCTCATAACCATATTTTAAATTCAATAATAATCACCATTAAATGTTAAATAACACTCAAGATATGAGTAAAAATGTACAAGTGTGTATGCAAAAACTCCAATGGAGGGGGCCTTCAAAAGTGCAATGAAGCATGAATAATCTTAAAATTCATCAATGGGCAATTCAAATATAGCAAAAAATAATATTTAAAAAAACGTTTTTCCATGAGGGGGTTTCATTACCTATCAAATTGATTGCCAACCATTGGTTTTCATCAAATAGAAAAAATATTGGATGATGCTCCTTAGTACAATAGATCAACTCTTTGGATCAAACCAATAGATGG
This sequence comes from Torreya grandis, assembly GCA_037957365.1. Taxonomy (NCBI): domain Eukaryota; kingdom Viridiplantae; phylum Streptophyta; class Pinopsida; order Cupressales; family Taxaceae; genus Torreya; species Torreya grandis. The sequence goes on from JARHVA010001233.1 coordinate 2,960,620, forward strand.
TCAAAATTAAATAGGCAAAATCACCACACCGAGAACACCATAATTCTATTTTTTGCCAAATGAGTATCTATCCTCACTAAATCAATCACTTTGGATGCATTCATATGGTCATATTTCTTAAAAATTACACTAATTATTCAAAAAACATCCTACAATGAATGTGCTTGATGGGCAAATTGAGAGTTCTAGATGACCATCTTGGATAAAACAAAAGCTTGTGCCACCTTTCTTGGTTGTAATAAACTTATCCATGACCTCTGATCCACTCCAATACATAACGTGCTCTCTAAAAACAAATATTTTACCACAAATAGCCTCTAATGCTAAAAAACCTTCTCTTTACACTACTATACAAAATTGGGAAGTATGATAGGATGATGGTTTTTATAGAAGGAAGGTCAAAAGGAGGGTTTTTTTAACCCTAGAGGTTAATTGTGATAAAATCTTATTTTTGGAGAGCACTCTACATTTTGGAGTAGATCAAAGGTCATGGATAAGTTTGTTACAACCAAGAAAGGTGGTGAAAGCTTTCATTTTGTTCAAGATGATCATCTGGATCTCTCAATTTATCTATCAAGCACACTAGTTGTATCACATTTTTTGACGAATGAGTGCAGTTTTGAAAAAATATGACCATGAAGATGTGTCCAGAGTGATCGATTTATTAGGGGTAGACTTTCATTTGGTATAAAATAGAATTATGGTGTTCTTGATGTGGTGATTTTACCCAATTAATTTTTACCATTTGTTGGTTTGATACAAGGAATTGATCTATTGCACTAAGCAACATCATCCAATATTTTTTCTAGTTTGACAAAAATTGATGGGTGGGGCCTAGTTTGACAGGCGATCAAACCCCCTCACAATTTTTTTTTTTTCAAAACATTATTCCTTGTTATGTTTTAATCATCCATTGGTGAATTTTGAAGTTGTTCATGCTTGATCGCACTTTTGAAGGCCCCCTCCATTATGATTTTTTATGGACACACTTGTACATTTTCACTCATATCTTAAGCATTATTTAGTATTTGATAGTAATTTTTATTGCATTAGAAAGCTAGATTTGAGCTATTCCATGTGGTATATTCAACTTTATACTACTCCATAATAACATACAAATGTTTTTCTGATTTACAGAGGCCTTCTTAGCTTCAGAATATCACCAAACTTTTTTGGCACTTTTCTCCACACTCGAGAAACCTTTTGAGTTTTTTTTGAAACTACCTTATTTTTCACCTAAAATACATATTGATAATTTTATTTTATTCATATTGTCAAAAAATATTTTTTTTGTTTTCTATTTTAACTCAAAATTGCACTTTGGTGAATTTTTTTTTGTAAAACTACAAAATTATAAGCAGTTGGGGAGTTCGAAATCACTCTTTCATGCAATATTCAAGAGGTTTTCCTATATTATGGGCCCTAATACTATATGCATTTTACTTCACACACACACTATCTTGAATTTATTTTTGATTAACCCTGACAACCTTTTATAAGTGCTTTACAGGTTATTTTTGGCTACTAAATATTTTTTGATATGCTTTTGCATACATGATGGTTTTTTATATCATTTTTCACACTCTTATATCATCTCACGCCATGCTATATTGTGCATTGGTACTTTGACACACTAGTAATTTGTGTCATGTCTCCATCAAGACACTTTTCTTAGCACCTTTCCTTCTTTTATGAAGTCCTCTATATTTTTGACACCACTTTTTAGATAGTTGGTAGTCTCTCAAGCTTGAAATATAATATTCTGGTGAATTCTAGTGTCATATTATCTTTTTTGATAGTTCAACAGTCTCTTTCATCATGACATGGAGTTATTATAGTATATATAGTGTAAGCTTGTTTGGTGTTTGAGTAGTAAATTCAGAGCACTCATGCATATATTTTTTTGTCACTTCATCTAGTCAATAGTATGGGGATGTGGTGTATATTCTACTTATTAAGTGTTAAACATTCCTTACATATGTGGTACTATTTTATATTTTCATCACCACTGACAGTTTTGTTGATTGAATATATTCTAGTGAAGCTCAGTGTCAATTATTTTTATGATCAAGTACTAAATTCTAACTACTAATGCAGATTGAGTTCTTTTGTGACTTTTAGGTACTTAGAGTGTGTACTACTTTATCATCATCTTTGGGGGGCATTTTTATCTCTCTTCTTCTTTTCTCTCTTTTAAGGGGGGAGTTTTTCCTACAAGTTTTCTCTCTTTTCTCTATTTTATGAGAGTTATATATGTTGTACTTTTTTGAGTTTTTTTGGATTCCTACTTTGTACATAAGTTCTTATTTAGGCATTTTATTTGTTGAAACCCATAAGAATATTTTTTACTTGACTCCATGGCCTTCTTATGATTCTTATACTGACACCAATATGGCAGTCCCACCAATATTTGTGCTCACTTCTCACCATCTTATTGGAGGGTGTTCAAGAAATGCTTCTTTAGATTCATCAACTACCCTATATTTTAGATTGTAGTGTTCATTTTCAATAATCCTTATATTATGCACCATTCCTACTTTGACTTAGTGATTATAGTGACTCGATATCCATGTACTCTAATAAAATAGTTTGTCATCCATATGGACATTTGGATTCACATTGCATTTTGTACATGGGTATCCCATCAAGCTTGTTGTTGAAACCCATTTTCAAAAAATTTGTTTTGTCTCTCTCCTAAAGTTAATATTAAAGGAGGGGGTTAAAAAAATAATTTAAGTTAAGAGTAACTTAGGATTAACCTATATAATTTGGGTATTAACCAAGGTTGCTTAACCTAGGTTAGTTAAATTGATGTGTGGTTTAAACTTACACACCCACATGTCTAATTATCTATTCAACATATTAGGTTTGATTGTTGATAATAATGCAAAAGGTAAATATGGATTTGTGCACATGATAAGACTATTCATTTAACAACTAGCTAGTTTCATATTTTTAAATGTGTTCCTCTCACCTAATTTCAATTTTTATAAATACAAAGGTAAGGTGTAGCATGGAGAGAGAGAGAGAGAGAGAGAGAGAGAGAGAGAGAGAGAGAGAGAGAGAGAGAGAGAGAGAGAGAGAGAGAGAGAGAGAGAGAGAGAGAGAGAGAGAGAGAGAGTTATAAGTTTTATGCATTATAATATACTTATGAAGTAATATATAGTTTATTTTATGTTTATTGTACAATATCTTCATGTACTCAAAAGTCACAAAGAAGTACAATTTGCATGATTGGTATGAATCCACTACTTGATAACCAAAACAATTGACACTAGTGTAATGTCCCCAAAATTTTGAGAAAGTGATTTAATTAATTTAATTAATTTAAGTTGTCCAAAATTAATATTACTTAAAAAGGATGACTTTAATTAATTAATTTTAATTAAAATGGAAAAATAAATAAAATATTTTGGCTTCTTCTAGAAGTTTCCTGGGAGCCTTTAAAAGAAGTTAAGGGCAAAGCATTTGGAATATCTTTTATTGCTAAAATATTTTGAGTATTGTGAAGCTTGAATCTGTGATTTAGCCAAAATATCTGAGGATGCAAACCTTCAGCAGATTGGAGAAGAGTTGGATGAGAACCTAGCTCTTTTCAAGGGTGGATTTGTGACAGAATTCATATTGTGTTTATTGATCAGATCTGGGGCTTCAGAGGTCATTCACTAGATATATCAGGTGTTCAACATCTACAGAGGTTTCTCGGTATTTATTTTATTAGATTTGATTTATATATATATATAGATCTTCAGATTAGGTGCTGTACAGAATTTGCACAAATCGGTACCAGGTCGTACCAGTAGATTTAGAAAAGTGAAGAAGGGTACAATGCATAGTTGTAGGCTGTAGGGTAGTACAGAGGCCGACATCGGTAGGTAGACCGACATCGGTCGATCAATGACCGACATCGACAGGCAGATAGTCACCAGTAGGTAGAGATCACCACCAGGAAACTGATGACGACAGTGTATTGACCGACGTCGGTAGAATAACCAACGTCATCGATTGTGTTTTTTGGACACAGTAGCCCGAGCCACACAGTTCCAAGTTTTTTATTTCCAGTTTGCTAGTTGGCTAGAATAATTTGGTTTGGAGACCATATTTGTATTATTTTATGATATTTGGACTATATTTGCAATTGCATTCAGATTTATATCATTGTCTTGTTTTATCATTGGATATGGTTGTTCCATTTGACTGAATCCCTGCAAATAGTTGAAATTAGTTTTGAAAAGAATTTGCATCCAAATTTAGTTTGGGATATTCCAACTAGGCTTCACCAAAATAGCTTCAATTAAGAAGATTTTTAGTGATGATGAAATTAAAAAAGAGTATTGTATGTGCTAGGAATGATTAACATTTAAGAAGTAGAATACACACCACACCCCCCATACTGCTAACTAGGTGGAGTGGAGGAAAAAAGTCTACATGAGTGGTCTACTACTCAGACATCGAACTAGTTGACATTATACACTAGAATAGCTTCATATCATGTTGAAAGAGACTTTTGAATTGTCAAAAAAGACAAGATGATATTGGGATTCACTAGAATAGCTACACTTCAAGTTTTGGGAGACTATCAATAGTTGAAAAAGTGGTGCTGAAAATACAAATAAGGTCTCCATAGAAGAAGGTAATACATTAAAAAAAAGGGTCCTTGATCGAGACAAGAAACAAATTATTAGTGTGTCAAAGTAACAATGCAAAATATAACATATCATGGGATGATGGAAGAGTGTGAAACATGGTGAAAAGGCCATCATGTATGCAAAAAATACATCAAAAATAATTAGCAGTCAAAAACCACCTACAAAACATATGTAAAAGGACATCAGACTCAAAAAAAAATGCATCCAAGATAGTGCATGAGTGAGGTAAAATGTATAAATTAGTAGGTCCCATAACATAGGCAACTTCCTTTGAATATGGCACAAAATAGTGATTTGGATCCCTATAATTGCTTATAATTATGCAGTTTTATTAAAAAAATTACCATATTACAATTTTGAATTAAAATAAAAAATAAAACAAATATCTATTTATGTACAATATGACTCAAATTTAAGTAAAAATATGTATTATTAGTGAAAAATAACACACTTAAAAAAAAATGGCACCTCAAAATGTGCCCAGAGTGTGGAAAAAAGTGCCCAAAAATTTTGTTAATGTTCTCATATCAAGAAGGCCTATGTAAATTAAAATAACAGGCACACATTCTTGTGTATTAGTAAAAAATGAATATATTTCATGAAATACCTCAAAACCAACATTCTAATGCAAAAAGAATCACCTCCAAATGCTAAATATTGCTTAAGATATGAATTAAAATGTACAAATGTGTCTATAGAAACTCACAATGGAGGGGACTTGAAAAGTGTGATAAAGCATGAACAACATAAAAATTTACCAATCCTAAGTTCAAATGGATAAAATAACAATCTTTTAGAAAAAAAAAATATGTGGGAGTGTTTGACCGCATGTCAAATCGAGCCCCACCTTCAAGTCTTCATCAAGAAAAAAATATTATACGGATGATACTGTTTAGTGAAATAGATCAATTCCCTATGTCAAACTAAGAATTCCCATATCAATATCTTCACTAAATCTAGATCAATCAACAACCTTACCAACATATTCAAATTAGTATTTACAAAAATCTATTGAAAAATAATAAAAATGTGCAAATTTTCAAAAAAATGGTGGGTGGAGGTAATTAGACACAAAGGTGCATAGTAGTTTAACCAAAGTCTAATTTGAAAAATAATTCTCATTTAAAAACATACAAATCCAATTTCAATATATTTTTTCAATTTAAATCAATCAATCCCAAGTTTGAACACATCACAAAAATCATCATTGTCAAAGTCAAAAAAATGGTTGTCAGAGAAGAAATGCTTGTCCAACACTTTAGGGATAATCATAATGCCAATTTCAATGCCAAAGTTTTTTTTTGTTATTTGTAGGGATGGGTGGTATGGTGAAGAAGGTTAGTTGTGCTATGGGCCCTACTATATTTTGCATTATACTTTGTGCATGCACTATCTAGATTAACCATTACATTGATGGTGTTGGATTTTATTATACTAAATGGATGCATTTTCAATGAAAACTAACATCCATTTTGAAATGATTTTTTAAATTGAATTTAGTACTTTTTGGCCAATTCCAAGGGAAACACAAGATTCAAATTATGTTTGACATAGGGGCTTCCACCCCTCCACCCCTCCCTGTACCATGACAAAGAGCATGTTGGGGGTTGTCAGCGCTAGACCACCATGTCGAGTGTTATTATACATTACTTTTGAGTGTTGATGATTTATAGGTGAGGTCTAATTTGGTAGGAGGTTAGATCCCCTCACAATATAAAGAAGTTTGTTTGCATAGATTGCTCATGGACATATTTTGAGCTAAGTTTAACATCTAGTACTAAAGCTCACATTATACTTACAAACTTAGGTGAGTTATTGATGATATTTATGGGGGAGACATCTCTATATTCTGATGGAAGATTTAAATGTACTTGGGTACTTGACAAGGCCTTATTGTTGGGACCTAAATCTTTTACCCACCTAAGCTATGCTTAATGGGGGAGTTGGTGTAGATTTTTTATCCATTATATTGGTTTCCTACAAATTTATATTAAGGTTTCTTATTTAGAATAATCAAGTCACTTAGGTGTAATAATGAGGTCATTATTTGTACATGTAAATACTTATTTATAGTCAACATGATTAAACTAGTCATTTATCAACCAATGTGTTAGAAGTAACTATCGAGAGGGAGGGGTTGAATTAGTATACAACAATGCACATTCAATTCTAAAACTATTCCATCATTCACCAACTTGATCTAGTAACATAAACATGAAAGCACAAATATCCAAAGCATGAATAAGAGCATACATCACATCAACATAATATCTATGTGGGAAACCCTCTTGGAGGATAAAACCCACTGAACCTTGCAAGATGGACTATAATCCTATAGTGACAAAATCCAATTTAGACCAGTTGCAACTGATCAAGGAACTGCCATCCCTATTTAGTGAGACTACAATCCCATAAGGTTCTACAACACCTGTCTAACTGAGCTGCCACAACAACTAGACCTTTAGTAAGTTTCACCTTGAAAGAAGGTTACAACCCCTTTAAATGTTGAGATGCCACAACAACACCTATGAACACATCCACCTTTGAACTAATGTCTTCAACACCTGATGATGGACCTTTGCTTATCACTTTTCACCTTCACTCACACTCAATCTACAAGATCATTATTTTTCTAATAGAATTATGATTTAAAGGTCATATACACCATCATTAACCTACTCTACCCTTCAACCCATTCACTAGGCACACACTTCCTTCACTTTGCCTTCACTCACCATACACACTCTCTCAAACAACCTCTTGAGCATACTCACCCATTCTACCTCTACTAGGCTTATTAGGTCCAATAACCTATGTGATCACCTTCAACACCTTACTTAGACAAGAACATCTAATCCTCTTTGCTCTCTACTAGTCCTCACTGACTTGTACCTTCTCTTTTAAGGGTTATCTCCTTCTCTTGGCTCCACACCTACACCACTAGCATAAACATGCCAAATAGGCCTTGTATTTATACCATGCTCTTGATATAACCCATCTTGATCAACAAAGATGCTTACCACACTTGTTCCAAATTTTAAATAGGTCCTTATATATTATACATTTAATAACCATACATTCCATAGGTCAGCTATTACCTCATTAGTCCCAAACCACCTTTAGGTCTTGGTGAGACCTAAAGCAATTAGACGTTCATACTCACACATTACATGTGATACTACTTGGACCATATTCATCTTCTACCAATGCTTCAAACAAATCAAACATATCTAATAGCCCCTTATTTACTCCCATAAGGGTTTGTGCCATTTGGAACACCAAATCCATGCTTGGACCTACCAATTAGGTCTCCTCACTCTTCAAGTCTTCATACACAGGAAACATAGTCTCAAAATTTTGAAGTAAACACTAAAATTTTCTCATAAAACCACATGAAAAATTCATATATATATATAACCTCCAAGATCTATGAAACATCTCCATATGCCTTAGACACTCCAAAATAGAACAACACACCTCAAACTATCTCACTCAAGATGATCACTCAAATAGGTCATACACAATCAAAATATAGTCAATATATTATGACTCTCCACATCTGATCAAGGGTCAACTATGAAAATAAAATCCTTCACATAAGACTTTGAAACTTATACAATATCTCCAGATTCATTGGACTCATCAATTCTACTCAAAACACCTTGAATTTGCTCCTATAACATGGTAACTCAAATTACTAGTGTATTCAACAAACACAGGGAACTTATATGCCTTTATTCATATAGAATATAGATTGGTCAGACCTCCAATTACCACATAGATGATCCTTATGGAGTTTATAACACTTCCAAATAGATAAGTCATCATGAGACATCAAAACAACATCAACATAAGCTCAAACATCCTTCTCGGGTCACTTGTAGAACATAGTCAAACCCACAATCAACTTTGAAGATAAATATATTTGACTTTACACACTTTTGGGCCTTCAAATATATATTTCCAAAAGTGCCTTGGAGTCCTCTACAAGTTTTTTTTACACCATGAATAAATTCTACCTAGAATAAAAGTTATAGCAAGAAAATAGAGCACTAATTTTTCCTTTACAAATTCAAATATTCAAATGCAAACAATCACATTTAAAATTTAAACACCATGCTTTCATCTCATGTCCTCATTATTTTAGATAAATCATGTACCATTGCTCTTGTTTGAATTTAACACATAGGTACCAATTCTCAAATGTTAAACCTCAGTCACTTTGACCTCATCTCGTGTAATCTAGAAACTTTAACCTCATGTGATCCATCCATCTTCTATGCATATCTTGGTCTTTAACAATGATAAATAGATATCACTTTGACCTCTTCACTTTAAGATGCACCATTTATCTCTATCAGTATGATATCCTACTCATCGTTGATCCTTGGAAGATGCTTGATCTTTATCTTTACTCAGTGTTAAACATCATGCACTTGTATTCATCTCGCTTCTTCTTGACATCTTGGATCAAATGCACTCTGTCGATCTTTCTCAAACTTTAACTTGTGAAAAAATGACTATGGTAACCTTGCTTATCTACTTGGAAGGTCAACTTTGCACCTCCATATCTTTTGCCTCACTCAAGTGCATGTTCTAAAATGTAAACCATATGATCTCCTCACATAGGAGAATCCAAACATGTGATAAAATAATCTTGAAGGATTTGCATGTATGAGATATAACACCATGAAAATTATTTCTCAAAATCTTCTATCACAGAGCCAACTATGCTTAGAACTTACCTGTGAGGCCATCTTTACTCTTGCATAACTTTCATTATGCTTAGTTGCATGATCTAAAATTTAGTGCATAAGATCCTCTCACATAGGGGATTACATACATATGTCAATATGATCCTAAAACATTCATATGTGCAAGATATTATTATAATAAACTACTTACTTGACTCTATTTGAACATAGAAAACACTGTCAAAATGCTTGGGAGCCCAACTTTGCACATGCATATCTTTTGTCGCACAATATCACATGACCTAAAATATGGTGCATAAGAACTAGGAAAGAAAATTAAAAACTCATATGATCACCTTCTCTTGAAACATCCACACATGTGATATATGCCTCTATCAAAATGCTTACTCAACTTTTCTTTTCATATTACAAATTTGGCTAAGTATGGGAAAATAATGTCAAACTGCCCGAGAGCCCAACTTTGCCCTTGCATATATTTTGATGAAATTTGATGCATAATATAAAATTTAGTGAAAAAAAACTAGGGATTAATGTTTTCAAAACCATATGACCAACTCCCCTTGATTCATTCCCACATAGCAATGGTGACATTAGCAAACTACCTACTCAAATTTTTTGCCACTAGATCCAAATTGTCTAGATGAAAACTATGAATAATCAAATGAATTATAGTTATGCACACAAGCACTCAAAGATTATAAAACATCTCATGGACCCATTTAACATCTTAAAAACCATCATACTCATCCCTATGAATCTCTTTAACCATGTTAAAATAGAAGATTAAATAATCATACTTCAAGCAACTAGGATAAGCACATTGCACACTTTGTCATTATTACTTAGGCTATCAAATCACTTCATCCACTTAATAGAAAACCTCCATGACATCATCATGACAACTCTCTAAAAATCTCCTCCTTTTCCATTAATGATAACAACCATCATATATAGCAATATACAACTCAATCTCTCTCTCTTCAAGCATTCCCACAACAAGAACATTACTCCCCTTTGAAAAAATGACAAAGTGGGTACCAACTAATTTTTAGGACCTGAAGATACCATAAATATTAAAATACCATCTTCTAAATATGATACATACCCCCCTTATCTTGAGTCTACCTCTTCTTTCCTTGACAACTTCCTCTTACTCCATGCTAATACTCTCTTCAACCAAAGAAGAAAGAACACATAAAAATACTAAAATATGATGTAACTCACAAAGAAAAATCTGAGAGGGACTCTCCCTAAGATATTTGAGCCATTTCATCCCGTGATCATCTTTAAATCTCCATATACCATGAGGAACCATCATACATGCTTACTAGCCTTCTCTCTCAAACCACCTCAAGGATCACTAACATAACTTCATGCCACATACCAAATAATAAACATGATCTAAACCAACCTAAGAGCATACCTTTAAAAAATCACGCCTTTCCTTTTTGGAGAAACTAAAAAAAAATCACATCTTTAGGACTAACCCTAGCTTAGACTCCTTGTAGCCCTACCTCAAACTTGCAGACCCCACAACATTTTGTAGACATAAATTCAAGACTTGAAACTTCATATATAGATCACTCTCATATTCACACTCAATCTCACTAATTTTAAAAAATTAGATCATCCTTTTCAATATACTTCCTTCACAAACTAACTACCCAATTAGGCTTCTAACATGACAAAAATTTGAATAACTTGAGAACCACAAACCTTCAATTCTCTATGAATTTTGATTTGACCACTCATTTATCCCTTTAAAAATATTAATAATCATTATAACTTAATTCACAAATCAACCCACTTTTTTAGTAGAACCAAAAACCTTAGAATCTCAAACAAAATAAGGTCAACACAACACTTTCTAGTCAATGCACACCCCTAAAACATATTACACACCTAGAGACATCCATCACACACTTTTGGACCAAAATTTGAGCCTTCACACTTTGGAGAGTCTTGAATTCCTATAAGACATTTTAGGCATGCTTTCCCTTAAGCCAAAAAACTAAAAAAAATGAGAGCACTCAAAATATTCAATTTTCCTTCTTTCTCAAATTCAACTACTCAGTCCTCTAATCCTAGGACCTAACCAATTATAGAGATCCCCCTAACTCCATGCTTCACCTAGATCATGACATCTTCAATAAGACTTCAAATTTTTTCCAATCATAGTCAATACTCATATAGAGATACCTTATCTTTTAGAACACTGTGAACTTCCATGACATACACAACTATTCAACAAGCCATTAACAAGATTAGTAAGATCTTAAACATAAGTCTAGAAGAAAGGCCTTTAACTTATAGGCGCACTTGACATCTAACACAAAACTGATACGTGAATAGATATTTGAAACTCACCTTTATAATAGACCATCTAAACCATGATCAACTAGCTAAATCCTTCTCAAGATAAGACCACTGAGATTCTTCACAATCTTTTTTTCTCCAACAAAAGATATATATAAAAAAATGCACATACTTTGTTTTGATACCTTCTCACCAAACAATATCTAATAGCCACCAAGCTTCCTCTAACTGAAAAGTGTCTCCTTGAATCCTAGATAGAGACACCCCTATGACATAGAGACACTAAAAGTCCCAAAACTCAAGAGACTCCCATATCTCCATATCTTTCTCTAACTTGCAATCCTGCTTGACTTTAATTGAATCCTTGACTTCATTCTTTTCTTTAGATTTGTCAATAAATGTTGTCAATAGAAACTCTTGACTCTCCTTCATGTCTATCATGGCAAATAAACCATTTTTGGTCTCAGTCTAATCTCTTCTAATAGGCTTAGGTTTCCAAACCCATGTGTGACATCTTTTTTGCACACTAGGAGATCCATATACCTTATTTTGCTTTGAGAACTCATTCATCATGTTCTTGTAGTATCTAGCAATGTGACCAACTTTATGACATTTGAAATAAATGAGATCATTCATACCTTTTACTTGATAATGATTATGATATTCTTTTTCTATATAGACAAAAGACAAATTCTCTTAGCAATCATGTATCTTCTTCATATCTAATTCATTCTTTGTTGTAGCAGGCAATCCACATTAATCAAGATTAACCTTCATAGTCTTGTGTCTCAAAACCATTGATTGAATTTTAGGAGTAAAGTGCTTCTTTAAACTATTCTTATACAATCTGGTAATATGTCCTATTTTATTACAACTGTAGCAAATAATATCATTCAACATACCTCTTGACTGATCTGAGTTATGACTTCTCCATGCCCAATTAATCTTTCTTCTAAGGCTCCATGAATGTCCTTACTTGACTGACTTCCTTTTATAGTCCTTAACTCTATGACCATAATTATTGCATGTATAACAATGACCATGAAATAAACTAGCATACCTTGAAGCATTTGGTTGTCTAATAGACCTTCTTGTATTTCTTTCAAAGCTTGCATTTATAGTCCTTAACTGATCCTCAAGAATATTGATCTTATCTTCATCCTCTTTGGTCTTGTTGGCCATGTCTTTCAATCTATATTCCTATAATTCAATAGACTTTATATGTTCTTGATTTTTCTTTTCCTCTTTCTTGGAAAAACCTAACAAACTTCCCTTAAGAGAACTAAATTTTACTTCAAGACTTTTGATCATATTTCTCATTCTATGATTCTTCTTATTCTACTCTTTTAGTTCACCAAATGCACTCATGAGCTCAACTTCTTATTCCTTTCTATCATCTTCTGTAATGTTATGGGAATATTCTTTCTTAAACATGTTGTCCTTTTATTTTGAACATAAACTTTTCTTGGCATCTACTAGTTGAACCTTGAGATCACATTCTCATCTTCTTTGTCATCTTTCTTCAAAGAACATATATTTTCTTCAAGTTCCTTTATCATAGCCTTGCACTACTAATTTTATTTATTTAACTACTTAACCCTCTTTTTACCTACTTAGGATCTCCTTCAAGCAATTAAGATTTCTTCAAAAAACCTGCTCTGATATCAATTATTAGAAGTAGCTACTAAGAGGGGGTGAATCAATATACAATAATGCACATTCAATTCTAAAACCATTCCATCATTTATCATCTTGATCTAACAAGATAAACATAAAAGAATAAAAATCCAAAGCATGAATAAGAGCATACATCACATCAACCTAATATCTACATTGGAAACCCTCTTGGAGGATAAAATCCACTGAACCTTACAAGATGGAATATAGTCCTATAATGACAAGGTCTAATTTAAACCAAATGCAACTCATCAAAAAACTACCACCCTATTTAGTGAGACTACAATCCCACAAGGTGATACAACACATGTCTAGTTGAGCTGCCATAAAAACTAGACCATTAGAAATTTTTACCTTGAAAAGAGGTTGTAACCCCCTTATATGATGAGTTATCACAACAACACCTATGAGCACATCTACCTTTGAACTAATATTTTCAAAACCTAATGATGGATCTCTACTTATCACTCTTCACCTTCAATCATACTCAATCTACAAGAGCACTATTTTGCCCTCAAAATTATGACCTACAAGTCATACACACCATCATCAACCTAATATACCCTTCAACACATCCACTGGGTACACACAACTTTCACCTTTCCTTTGCTCACCATACTCACTCTCTCAAATAGCTTCTTCAACATACTCACCCATTATGCCTCTATTATGATTATTAGGTCCAATAACATATGTGATCACCTTCAACACCTTATTCAAACAAGAATGTCTGATCCTCTTCACTCTTTTTTGGTCCTCACTAAGCTATACCTTCTCTTTCAAAGGTTATCTCCTTCAATTAGCTCCACACCTACACCACTAGCACAAATAGGCCAAATAGGCCTTATATTTATACCATGCTCTTGGTATAACCCATCTTGGTTAGATAAGATGCTTACCACACTTATTCCAAATTTAAAATAAGTCCTTACTTATACATTTTAATGTAAGATCTAGACATTCCATAGGTTGGCTATTACCTCATTATCCCCAAACTACCTTTAGGTCTTGGTGAGACCTAAAACAATCAGACCTTCATACTCACATGTTACATGTGAGACTACTTGGACTATTTTTAACTTCTACCAATGATTCCAAAATATCAAACATCTCTAATATCCCCTTTCTTACTCTCATAATGGTTCATTCCATCTGAAACACCAATTCCACACTTGGACCTACTAATTAGGTCTCCTTGTTATTTAGGTCTTCATACATAAGAAACATAGTCTCAAAATTTTGAAGCAAACACTCAAAGTTTCTCATATGACCACATGAACAACTCATATAGATATAAATTCCAAGATCTCTACAATATCTCCATGTTCCTTAGACACTCCAACACACCTCAAACTATCTCACTTAAGATGACCACTCAAACTAATCATACACATTCAAAATATAGTCAATCTATTATGACTCCCCACATCTGATTAGTAGCCAAATATGACAATAAAATCCTTCACATAATTCATTAAAACTTATTTAATATCTCCATATTTATTTTGATAATCAATTCTAATTAGAACACCTTCAACTCACTCCTTTAACATGGTAACTCAAATTGCCAGTGTATTCAGTGAACATAGTCAACTTCTACATTTTTGTTCATATAGAATATAGATTGGTAAAACCTCCAATTACCACACAATTATGGAGCCTATAACACTCCCAAATATCTAATTCATCATGAGATATTGAAACAACATCAAAAAAATCTCAAACATCCTTCTCAGGTCACTTACAGAATGTAGTCAAACACACAATCAACTTCAGAGATGAATATCTTTGTCTATACATATTTATAGATATTCAAATCTATATTGCCAAATCACCTTGGAGTGTCTACAATTTCTCTTTTTACACCATGATAAAATTATACCTGCAACAAAATTTATATCCAAAAAATAGAGCACTAGTTTTTCCCTTTGTAAATTTAAATATTCAAATGCAAACGGTCATAGTTAAACTTACACCATGTTTGCCTCTCATGTCCTTAATGATTTAGATAAATCACACATCATTGATTTGGTATGAACTTTAATTCATAGATGTCGATGCTCAAATGTTAAACCTCAATCACTTTGACCTCATCTCATGTAATATGGTAACTTTGACCTCATACACTCTATCAATCTCCTATACATAGCTTGATCTTTAACAATGCTAAATAGTTGCCACTTTGACCTATTGACTTTAATACACATCATTGATCTCTATCTGTACGATCACCCTCTCACCATTGATCCTTAGAAGAAGCTTGATCTTTATCTCTACTCAGCATTAAACATCATGTACTTGTCCTCATCTCATTACTTCCTGACATCTTAGAAGAAATGTGCTCTATCAATCTTACTTAAACTTTAACTTGTGCAGAAATTACAAAGTATGAGAACCTTGCTTATCTACCTAGAAGGTCAACTTTTCACCTCCATATTTTTTTGCTTTGCTCAAATGCATGTTCTAAAATTTAGATCATATGATCTCCTCACATAAAATAATCTAATCATGTGACAAAATACTCTTAAAGCCTTTTCATATGTGATATATAATGCCATTACAATGCCTTCTCAAAATCTTCTACCATAGACCCAACTATGTTTAGAACTTCCCTGTGAGGCTAACTTTGCTCTTGCATAACTTTCATTGTGCTTAGTCACATGATTTAAAATTTAGCACATAAGATTTTATTATAAAATGGATTCCATTAATATATCAAGATGATCCTAAAACCTTCACATGTGTGAGATATTATGTCAACAAATTACTTACTCGACTCTATTTGAACATAGAAAAAACTATCAAAATACTTGGGAGCCCAACTTTACACATGCATATCTTTCATCGCTCTATATTGCATGACCTAAAATTTGACACATAAGAACTAGGCACAAAACTAAAAAAACCCATATGATCACCTTCTCTTGAAACATCCACACATTTAAGATATGCCTTTATAAAAATGCTTACTCAACTCTTCTTGCCATATTGCAAATTTGGCTATGGGAAAATACTATCAAACTACTTGGGAGCCCAAATTTTCCCTTACATATCTTCTAATTTGATTCAATACATGATTTTAAATTTAGCACAAATAAACTAGATACTATTGTGACAAAAACCATATGACCAACTCCCTTTGACTTATTCTCGTATGGAAATGATGACATCAACAAACTACCTACTTAGATTTTCTACCACTAGACCCAAAGTGTCTATATAAAAACTATGGGCAAGCAAATGAATTCTACTTATGCATATAAGCACTCAAATATTACAAAACATATTAGGGCCCTCTTATACATCATCAAATCATCGTACTCATCCTTAAACATCTCTAACCATGCCAAAATAGAAGTTCAACCAATCATACTTCAAGCATACTAGGATAATCACATTACACACTTTGTCATTGTTACTTAATCTATAAGAACACTTCATCCACTCAAAAAAACACCTCCATGACAAATATCCAACACAGTGTTAACATGTGGGGCTTAACATGTTGTATATGGAGTTATTATTCACTTGGAAACTGAATCTTATTCTCATTGCCAAATAGATGTGGATCAATACCTTTTTTATGCCCATATAAGGACCTATCATCAAAGGCATTCATAGAGGATTAAGGATTTTAGATTTTAAATTATAGGAGTGTTAGCTACTTGGAATTCATGCCATCTATGTAGTGTAATAGAGTGTTGAGCTACTTAGTTGTGAGCTGAGACAACTTAGATAGCTATGAGAGTTGTGAGCTTCAAGCTAGTGTAACATTTTGTACACCTCTATATCTAAATGTAATCTATATCTATTCAACTCGTGTGATTTAATTCATTGTAATAAAGTTGTGTGTTCAATCTTATAGTATTTGATCTTGGACATCTCATTAGTAGATGATTCTAACACATATATATGGTGTCACTATAAGATTAATCCTCCAATGTGAATCCAAATGTATCCATGGATGTCAAACCATCTTTTCAAAGTACATGGATGTTTAATCATTATAACTAACAAGTGGAATTAGAAATGGTGTTGAATACAAGGATCACTGAAAACAAATACTATGCTCTAAAATACTGGGTAGAATGATGTAACCAAGGAAGCATTGATTGAACACCTTCCAACAAGATAGTAAGAAGTGAACATAAAGACTAGTGGGGCTAACACACTGGTGGCTATGTGAATTGGTTTGTCTCTAATACCATGTTAGAGTGCTCAATGCACTCACCCAAGGTCTCTCCAAGAGTGCATTACTATAGAATTAAACATGAAGGTATTGCATAATAGACACAAAGTAAACTATCTATTACTTCATGAAAATATTACAATGAATAAGTCTCAAAAATCCATCTTTCTCTCTTTCATATTATGTTACACCTTACCCTTATATTTATAATAGTTGGGGGTAGGTGAGAGGAATACATTTGGTAATGTGAAAATAGCTAGTTACCAAATAAATAGTCCTATCATGTGCACAAATCCATAGCTACCTTGTGCATAATTGTCAACCATCAAACCTAATATGTTGACTATATAATTAGACATGTGGGTATGCAAGTTTAAACCACACATGAGTCTAATTAACCTTGGTTAAGCATCCTTATTTAATACACAAGTTACATAGATTAATTCCAAGTTACTCTTAATTTGAATTATTTAATTTAACAATTCTAAGCATTGGTTGGCCACCTATTACAAACCCAACAAATCACTTTTCACCCCCATGACCTTGCATCTATTGGCCCTAATCACAATTATCCCCTATACATCAAAGTATCTATTGCCAACCACCAAGTTCCTTGAGTACTTATAGATGGAGGGTCAATAATCAATTTGTACAATATAAATTTGATCAAAACTTTGGGGTACATAGATCCATATCTTGGGAAAATTTTGATCATCATCAAAGCATGTGTGATAATGAGTGATAGTCAATAGGCACAATCTATCTCCCCATTATAGTGGGACCTGTAATTCACCAAACTTTCATCCATGTTGTCAAATTTTACCTTCCATATAATATTATTCTCAGGCAACCATGGATCCATGAGATGTGGGTGGTTCCATCTACTCTCTACTAGTGCCTCAAATTTCCTCATTCTAGGAAGTAATTATCTATGGGAATCAAACATCTTGCCATAATTGTTAATTAGAATGTGAAGACTATAATATGCACTATACCACCATAGAAAGCAAATGATATATTCCCACATCAAAGATAGACATTCATCCTGATGATTTATTAAGTACTTCATGAAATCCTCCCAAGCCATACCACATCAAAATTATTTCAAAGGGTCATGGAGAATATGAATATCAAACATTCAATTTTGTTAATATACCCTTGTTAACCCAAAGCTTTGGTTCCCTACCATGTAGGAGGTATTATCAATCACCTACACATTTGGGTCTACATCCTTTGAGAAAGTAGAAATTTTATCAGATGAAAAAATAGAAATCTTAGATGATTCTTGGCTATCTACAGAGGGTTTTGCTTTATGTTTCTAGAATCTAACATACCCCATAGCTAATCAAATTCTTAAGAGTATGTATTACAAACATAGGGGTTTTGGCCTACATGAATGAGGGATTTTAGAACCCATTCTGATATTACAACATAAGGGATGTCTAGGCCTAGGATACAGACCACCTGGTGGGAATCCTTGTGATGTCATTTTAGATACTTATTTGATTTCTAAAGAGCCTCTGACTGATATGGATATCAAAACAATTTCTATGCATAGTCTCTATGAGGATCTTGTTGCCACAAAACTTTGCATTAAACCCTCTATTTTCACCATTGACCTCAATCTCTGTTACCCTTCCCTCTTTGACTGGGATTAATGTCCTACATCTGTGATCGATATTTTTTAAAATGGTGAGGCCATAATTGAATGTATGGGAGTTTGAGATCATGTCATTAGGGGATCATAATAAGGGTTTCATGATCAATTTAAAGTATTATACCTATCTTGGTGAGTACATCCAATCATTACACCAAGTTATGTCATATAATTCTATAAAAAAATTGTCTTCTAAGATAGAACAAAATCCTAGAGATTTTATTGGTCTTAAATAGCAAAAATCATATGAGAAATTATTTGAGGAATATCAAGATACTCTTCAATCTCCCTATGCTTATCTCTTACCTCCTCCACCGACACATGCTTCAGATATATCTCCCTCCTTAGTAGAATAGGTCATTAAAGTTAATATTGGAACTGAAGAGGATCCCAAAATTATTAAACTAGGGGCAAGTCTTATGATGGAAGAAAGAGAAGTCCTCATTAGTCTTCTTAAGGAATTTCTAGACATTTTTTCATAGTGATATGCTAACATGCTATGTATTGATCTAAATTTGGTAGTGCATCACATTGTTGTTCATCTTAATGCCAAACTTGTGAAGCAGAAACTTCAAAAAATGCACCCCAAAGTGGCCTTACTAGTCAAAGAAGAGCTCCAAAAAAATTTGGAAGCTAGCTTCATCTACCCAATTGAATACTTATATTAGATTTTGAATATTGTTCCTATGGGAAAACTAAATGGAAGATTTTGTATTTACACAAACTTTTAGTATATTAATAAATCATATACAAATGATGAATTTCCCCTCCCAAACATAGACATGATCATGCATTCCATAGCTATTATGAAATGTTCTCCCTCATGGATGGATTCTCTGATTACAACCAAATTAAAATTACACCATAAAATCAACACAAGACTACCTTTATCACTTCATAGGGTACCTTCTATTATCAAGTAATCCCTTCAAGTTGAAAAATGTAGGTTTCAATTACCAAGGAGTTATGACTATCATTTTCCATGATATGATGTATGACATATTTGAAGACTATGTTGATGATATTTTAGAAAAATATAAAACATGAGCTAAACATCCAATAACTCTGCATAAAATATTTGAAAAGCTAAGAGACTGTAAATTCAAGCCAAATCTCAAGAAGTGTGTGTTTTGAGTAACATTTGGGAAAACTTTAGGTTTATTATTTCTCATCATGGCATTGAATCTAATCTAGAAAAGGTCAAAGCAATTATTGAGATGCCTCCACCTAAAAACCTCAAACAACTATGCAAGCTCCAAGTAAAATTATAAGCTATACATAGGTTTATTTTCTATCTAGAAGATAAATTTTACCCATTTATGCATCTTTTGAAAAAGGAATCCCAATTCAAGTGGAGTTTAGAAAGTCAAAAGACATTTGATGATCTTAAACAATATCTAATAAAACCTTATGTGCTTACACCATTGGTACCAAGAAAGCTTTTTCCATCTATACATTTCAACTACCCCAAATGATTTAGGATATCTGTTGGCACAATATGATGAAAATGGTAAATAAATAGATACATATTATCTTCATAAGACCCTTGTCTATTATGAGTTTAACTACACTATGATTGAAAATGATTGCCTAGTAGTTGCCTTCACTTCCCAGAAGCTTAGATAGTATATGCTCAACAATCAAATTAAGTTCATTACCAAAATTGATCCACTCAAAAACTTGCTATCAAAATCAGATCTTACCAAATGAATGGCCAAGTGGGTTATGTTGCCAAGTGAATTTGATATTGAATATGTTAATTAGAAGGCTATTAAAGGAAAAGTATTAGCTAATCAATTAGCTGAAGCTATTTTGTCTGACTCATCACCATTAATAACAAAAATTATTGATGATTCAATTATGACCACTACAAAATATCCATCTTAGAAATTATATTTTGATGGATCCTTCACCACTCATGGATCCAGAGCTAGCATCTTGCTTGTCACCCATCATGAAGATCTTATCCCAAAAGATTTCAAAATTGTTTTTCCATGTATAAATAATATTGAGGAATATAAAGCATAATAGTAGGTTTCTGATTAAATTCTCAATGGTATATCCATGCACTTAAATTTTCTTAAGATCCACAACTCATAATTAAACAAGCCAATAATTAATTTTAGACAAATGATGATAAATTGCTTCCTAACAAGCAGATGGTCAATACTTTGAAAATAAAATTCCATAAACTATAATTTGAAAATTCATTTGGGTAGTAATAAATCTATATATGTAATGGCTACTATTGAATTACTATTAGAAATGACTTTGAACATGCATCAAAACCATTTATTGGTGGAACATTTAGTATTATTTTCCCACCAAATTCCCATATCAAATCAAGTATGTGAAATTAACAATCCCAATCATCCTTTTTATCATGACATCTATGCATATCTCCTTGATAACATCCTTCCACCCAATCTTAATCACCACCATTGTAAGGCCTTTATCCATAGAGCTTCTCAAAACACTATCCTTGAAAACATGTTCTATTGATGAGGTATGATTGAACTTTGCTTAGATGCATGAACTTAGATGATCCCCTTTCAACACTCAAAGAGGTCCATGATGACATTTGTGAGGGGCATGCCATTGGCATGGTCTTGGCCAAGAAAATCCTACAAATTGGGTATTATTAAACCAACATGAACCATAATGCCTATCATTATGTATGAAAGTGCATCAACTATCAACACAATAGAGATATCATCCACACTCCCTCTAAAGAATTATAGTGCATAGTTAGTCCATGACACTTTTCTACTTGAGGACTCAACCTCACTAGTAATGTTAATCCTTCATCATCTGATAGCCATAAATTCATCACTACTACCACTGAATACTTCACATAGTGGGTGGAATTCATGCCACTCACTTAAATTATTGAAAAAAAAATTATAAATTCATTCTCAATCATATAATTTACTATTATGGGGTTCTTACATTAATTATATTTGATAATGGTATGCCATTAAAAATTCAAGATGTCAAATACTTATGCTAGACATACCATATCCAACACAAAAGGTTCACACCATACTACCCATAAGGGAAAGGTCAAGCTGATGAAACTAATAAAACCCTCCTTAATATTATCAATAAAATGGTCAATAAACATGGTTATAATTGGCATCATCATCTTTATCCTTCATTATGGTCTTATAGTACTAGTGTTCATACCCCTACAAGTTCCATACCATACTCCCTTGTCTTTAGAATAGAGGCTATTTTTATACTTGAGGTTGAACTCCCTCACTCTAGATATCCCTCAAAGATATTATTACTAAGGAATCCTATAGGGTCATCGGTCTACAATAGCTAGAGTTTTTAGATGAAAATCATCAAAATACCTTAGATCATATGAGATATTATCACAATAGGATACAAAAATAGTATAATAAAAATGTTTGAGCTTGTGAGTTAGAGGTTGGTAACATGGTCCTTACATAAAATTAGAAGCATACCAATATAGACTGAGAGAAGGGATTTTTTGAGCCAAACTGGTGGGGTCCTTATGTCATCATGGCTAAGTTTAGGTCTGTAGCATACAAGTTGGCTATTCCATATGTTTAAGATTTGAAAGACCCAATGAATATCATGCATCTAAAATGGTTTTATGCTTAGATCTATTTCATCCCATAATCATTCTCATACATAGTCTTCAACATTTAAAATAAAAATTAAAAAATCATCCAATAGTGAACACTAGAGCTTTGGCACCTTAGATAAGAATAGTAATGAAAAATATATTCATGGTGTCACTTGTGAGTAACTTTTACCTACAAAAATCCTCAGATACTTAAGGTCAACCTTTGATCCATTCACACCCATCCATTCATCACCCATACTCCTTGGCCTTAGTCTCCACACAGTGTACCACACTAAAGGATGTGGAAGATATAATGATTGTCATTCCATGTCACAAATAAAATTCAATACAGATCTAATCGAGGGAAAGATCAAAAAATATATGAAGATTTATCCAATGGTTTCCATTTCACCCTTCTCCTTTTACAACGCCTCTTCAAAATCCATTTATGGTTTCAATATACCCTCTTGATTACTATTGTAGTGGATATTTCTTAGACTAGATTCAATTGATCCCATTATACACCATCCCAAGCTCTACCCTCTACTCCCTTGAGTCAATCCCTTGGCATTGTTTGTTAATCCAATTTCATGCCTTCATCTCTACTTGGGAAAAAGAAGATATTACACACTCATGAAAATCAAGGATTACTCACCCACTTCCCAAATCAGCTTGTTTTGTTATCTAAAACCATTTATATTTAGTTTTATACCTATGTGTTATGTGTCTATGGTGTGCCTATTTACATAAATTGATTTTATTTTCAATAGTTAACAAGTTTTACTTTTTATGTTATATTGTCACTGTTTGTATATATGTACCATGTCATTTTTCTTATTTTTTGCATTTGTCAATTTTTTTTTCAACATCACATCACAATGTTACATTATTAAGTTTATATCAATGGTGCCTCATGCAAGATGTCTCTTTTTGATATGGATTTTGTGTCATTAATGCACTTTGGCAAAAATGATACCCTGATTACCAAATATATGGGTTCAACTTTCCTCATGTTATATTAACATGGATTACATAACCTACATATCTCAAGACATTCTCATGGCATCACTAATTCCATTACTAACAACATATAAACTAATCCTTATATCCCTACCCAAATCCTTTGGATAGGAGGATCATACTTAGCCATATCATAAAACCAAATTTTTTTATCATGTTATTCACAATTACAAAAACCACACATCATACCATTATCTAAATAAATATGAAAATACTAAAACAATCACAATATAAATATTTGTTACATAGTCCACTCAAGCCCCTACATACTTCTATTATGGCCTGGGACGTACCTTGGTTGACCCTAATGTACCCACTAGCCAACCACTTCATATATGTTCCACGGAGCTAGTATGTGTTAGTTCTCTCTAGGGATAATACTGACTTGAATGGCTAACTTGCCCATAGAAATAACACATGCTAGATGTATTTTATTCATATACCACCTCCATTATTCCACTATTCATATCATCTTATTTCCCTCATGCAGGTTATGCCAGCTCTCAACACCCCTGTAAGTCTATCCTATGAAATTAAAGGATGCCTCCAGGTCTTGTTAGGCCTTGGGTACATCTTCTCACTTGACACCTTATGTAGCAAAATTAGTGAATCCTACATTATAGTTAGGGCCTCAGTTCCTCTAGTTTTCATTATCATAATATCACTTTCAAAAATTCCATCACTCTATGCATAGTGTGGAAAATCTACATGTTTACTTTATAAGTCTACTTTGGTGGTTGCACTAGTCTATCCTATGACATTCTTCAAGTGTTAAACCACCTAAACTTACATAAACTACTCTGATGATTATAGAATCTTACACTACATCAAAATCCTTGACTCCTCATGTTTTATATAACACCTACACCCTCTCCATCTTTGGTAGTGCTTGCTTCAACCCACTTATAGGATGGGTCCTAAAGTGGTCATTACTCACTCACCATAGTGTCACCACTCATCAAGTGTCATAATATCATCTTTAAAATACTTTAAAATAATTTTCCCCATACACATGACCATGGATACACTTAATACTCACTGTAACCACTCCCATTATTATCCTATCGACTACAAATATCAATCAGCATCACATCATCACATTCTACTCATTACATGACACAATAAAATAATCACATTTTTATTTATTATTATCAAAATAATATCAATTATTACGTCATATTCATGTTAGGCATCAACATGATTTAAATCCACAACAAAATCACCATCATCTTTAACACATCTACACCAACATGTGTGTGTGTGTGTGTGTGTGTGTGTGTGTGTGTGTGTGTGTTGTGTGTGTGTGTGTGTGTGTGTGTGTGTGTGTGATCTTTTTGTACAATAATAATTACACTTCTCATTATTATCCATAATATCACCTAATTATATACATCTCTTAATTATTATTCTTTGATTACATATAAGCCTATCTTTTTGTTGATGTTATATCTGGCATTACCTCCCACAATATGGTGGTGACCTCAATGATGGGTTAACTAACTGACTTAATGAATTAGAACTTGATAACCTCTCAAATTGACTAATCACCTTATATGATGGATCCCTTTTCCTTACAAACATTGCCTACTCATATAAGACTCTTCAATATTATGTCTCTTAAGCCATTCTCACCACCTGGGCCATCACATCTCATAGCCCTAAGGCATCCAATAGTATATTATCCATATTTATCTCCATCTTTATAACTTTTGCCTCTACCTCTCTCCACTCCAATCATCACTACTATTTCATATGGTTATCCCACATCTACTCCATCTATTCTTATAGTATCCTAATTTGTGCCTCCCATAGGTTCACCTAATTTAGCAATGATGCTATTTAGGCTAATACATCATCCATATATATCTCTTTGAACAATTTAACCCTATAATAGTGACACTTAACATTGTAATTTTATTATTTCCCTTTGATTAATTGCCAATCAACTCAGACAGTCACCAATGCCCCTATTATTTTTATTTCTTCTTCCATGTCTCTATGTTTGGTATACATTTATTAACCATTATCCACATCACCATACTTTCATCCATCTTGATACACTTCCTACCATCATCATCCTCTCCAAATCTCCATCCCCCTACAACACAAAAATAATTTCTAGTCAAATAGAGACAGATCATTTCATGACTTAAACAACATCCCAACCCCTTCCTAAAAATTGGATATTCCCTACCTACAACCTATCATCCCATGGTCCCTATTCCCTTGATGTATTTTTCCTAACCCTTTGCAAATGTGGCCTTTTATATTGCCAACCCCAACATGCAAAAACCCTTCATGTGGCTTCCCACTTTCCATACCCAATGGCTCCCATCACTCCTATAGTTCCCATACAATACCCTACACCCTCCCCTCCACCCTAAAATTTTATATTTCCCTTACCCTAGGATTTAGGATTGAAAAGTATACTCAATAACATAATGCTAATGGCTAGTTGAGAGATGATATTGACAACATAGATTCATTCTAACTCTAAATGCCCCAAATTCTTGAGTCACCTTATATTTATAGAGGTATTTAGAAATAATTAGAGGGGATATTTCCCTTCAAAATTTCAAGTTTAAGAAGGGAGAAAGTTATAATGTTGGAAATCTCTAGACTTTCTTTTGGGGGGCATGTGATTAAAAAGTGGATGAATTAAAAATTAGAATATTAGGAATTATGTGAAAAGTGGGGTGAATTAGGAATTAGAATATTAGGAAATATGAATATGTGAAGAGAGTGGTATGTCATCTAGTCAGGATTAATTAAACAAGTTAATTGTATGGGATATTGATATGGGATATAGAGATTAAGTGTTAATTAGATTAGATGAATAGGATATTAGATGATATTAGGGATAATTAAACAAGTTAATTTAATGATCAAAATTAGATGCATATATTTTTCCCCTCTTTGAAATGGTATTGCAATTGGAAGGACTAATGGTCTTTAAAATAAGAAAGATGATCATGGATGAGTGTTAGTAAATTAATGGACACAAGATGCCCTCTCAAGGGGATATGTAGAGAATAATGATATGGATGAACACTTTAAAAGAAGAAACATGAGCATGGTGTGAGAATATATAAGAAAATTCTAGATGTGAGATCGATGATGAATAAGATGGAATCGACATGAGGAGTGAGCTACACAGAGACAATGCCCCTAGAAAAGACAAGCACACAGATTAAAGATGATGATATCATGATTATCGACACATCCCCAAGGGAATCAACCATAAAAAAAAAGTGATAAGACATGAGGTTATAAGCTTTTGACATATCTCAAACAAGGATGCATGAAAGGTAGAACTATAATCTTTAATTCAATGAATCAACATGTTTTGATGTATTCTAAAAAAGGATACATATAAGGGAAAACCATGGACAAAATAAATTGATGAATTAGGCCACAATATTTCAATGTATCCCAAAAAAAGACATGTGTTAGGAAGAGCTATGGATCATAATGATAAAGGCCACAATCTATAAACATATCCCACATAAGAATGTATGTTGGGAGGGTATCATGTCAAAATAAGATAATGATTTTATAATTTTAATGATGGGTGTAGCTCATAACGTGTGTCGAAAAAGACTAAAAAGTGATGGATAGAGGAAAAATTATGTGATCAAGTGACCAAATGGTGAAAATGAATGATTGGTTACTAAAATTGAGCTATCTTTGGGTACCATGGGTGACCAACCATTGCTTACATAGTCTGAAGAGACCTTAGGTTGATGTAGTTCTCCCATAAGGGAAAGAATGATGGGAGGAGAATGAGACTAGATGAGGAATGTAGGAAATAGAGGAGTTAGATGTAAATAAT
This sequence comes from Torreya grandis, assembly GCA_037957365.1. Classification (NCBI taxonomy): domain Eukaryota; kingdom Viridiplantae; phylum Streptophyta; class Pinopsida; order Cupressales; family Taxaceae; genus Torreya; species Torreya grandis. The sequence goes on from JARHVA010001233.1 coordinate 2,988,270, forward strand.
AAGGTTGGATGAGATGAAGTGTTTTTAATTAATGAGCTAAAATTAGATGGTATCATTGATGGCCTTGGTAAAGATAGATTCACATGGAATAAAAATGACAGTGTCACAATTATCAAAACATCCCCAAGGGGAATCAATTGTAACTATAGAGTGACAAAAAGAGTCGTAAGATCCTAACATATCCAAAATAAGGACACGTATTTAGGAGAACTACAGGTCTTGAATTGAGGATAAACAATTGTCATTGTAACTTAAGATTGGGCAAGAAAAGAAGTGGACTGATGAAGGATGGGGGACTTCAGGATGGCATGATGATGATCAAGTGGACCTTAAGTAGCTTTAGTGACCGAGGTGCCTATAGATCTTAAAAATACTAAAGGTGAATGGAGTAATATGAGTGTAATAATCCCATATACATTGGAAGTAATAAGTTTGGAGTGATAAATATGGATAAATAGGAATTGAAATAAAGGAGCGAGCACCCAAAAAAATGGAGGTGATACAAAGGAGGTGGTTTCTTTGACAAAAGATTTTTTTTTTGTCAAGATACCAATGTGAGGTGGTTGAATAGGGAATAGGAGTGGAGTGGTAGAATTTATCACCATGAGCCAAGTTTTAAGAGGGGGATATCTAATAGGAGTTGCAAAATATTTAGGGTAAAAGTCCACCATCGATATAATCTTAGTTTTACTAACTATAGCAAAATTGAGCCCTGTGGGGGTTTGTTATATAAGTAGTGGTGACCATTGTGTGGAGGATAATAACTTATATGCATGGCCAATTTTGAAGAGCCTATTCAAACTCTCTATAGGGAGGTGTATGCATCATCTCTCCTTGTACCTCTATACCAAGAATCTTTGTAGGGCATTGAGGATATCATCATTAGTGTCAATCTCATTGACCCAAAGGAAAAAGGTGTGATTACTAGTGAATAATGTAGTAGAATCTTAGTTTCCACTCAAGAAACATTAGATGCAATTAATAAAAAGATAAAAAGAGAATAAAATGTCTAAGTTAGACATAGGGGATGGAAAGAAAAGAGAAATACCAAATTAGCATAGTGTGTTGTTAGAGGGAGGTTATGGTTTAGGCAAATGGTAGAAATTCAATGTATGTGGAATGGTGAGGATGAGCAAGAGGATCAACACTGAGGTAATCAAAGAAACTAGATATAGATTTATTATGGATTTTTATTATGTATGTATATATGTAATGATAGATGCATGATAGACTAGGGATTTGGGAATGGGTTCCACAGTGGGGGAGATCACAAGTTAGATTGTGGGGAGAAGCCAAGGGGATGGTGTAGAGGTCACACAAGTGATAATAAAAAAATTGTGGTTTGGGGGAGGGGAAAAGTAGTTGCCTGGGTGAGTAGAGGTTGTGTAGGTGATAAAAGGCCATGTCATAGGGAGATGAGAGTATAAATTTAATAACCTACATGAGGGATCATCTTCCCATCCTAATTAAGATACTTTCCAATACTTTTACATGTTTATTAAGGTTTTGAATTACAATTATCTCTTAATTTATTAATGAATAAATATTAATTAAAATTTAATAATGATTAATTAGAGTTAATCCTCACATATTTATTATATGAAGTTAAAAATTTATAAAATAGCTTCTATTATTTTGAGGAGATTTATAGGGCTCCTAGGGAGCCAATGAGTTGTACTTCCCCCCACCCCCCACCCATAAGTTTTCTAGAAACCCTACTTAGACCCTAAGCTTGTGTAGGTACTCAACCCACTTGGTTAAGTGTCTTGGGAGTAGGGTAATTTTAAATTAATTTAGTTGTAAGAGCCCATGTGGGCTTGTAAGATATGGTACTCTTTTTAACCAAGGAAAGTGATGGGTCATTTGAGGGTGTGGGAAGCAAAACAAAAATAATAAAAAGATTAAAAATCTTGGTTTTAAATTCTAAATGTGCAACTTGGTCAAAACCTAGTTAGGGATTTGAAGTTGTGTTATTTATGCATCTTGGTTTTGGTGATGGTTTCTCTCTCTTGAAAGGAGCTTGTTGAAAGTAAGAAAGAAGAAAATGAAGATGGAGGAGGAAGGAAATCTTGGAAAGGATGGATTGGAAAGCTTGGTAGAACCAAAGGAACATCCATGGAGCTTTAAATAGGCAAGTGAACTCTCCCTCACAAATCTATTTGTTCCTTTTTTAGTTTTATAAATAGCTTAAACAATGAATGTAACCTCTCTTAGATTACTGAATCTGAGGTTTTATTGTTAACTTATTTGCATTTAAAATTTATCAAAAAAATAAAAAAACCCTCTATTTGGGGTTGTCAATTGAATAGGGTTTGATAATGAGGTATATACTTATTTTATATATTCTACCATCTAGCATGACTGAGTTATTGAAATAAATCTGAGTATATGTAAATGATTACAAATATATGAATATATATATAGAGCCCATTTAAAATTTTCTATTCATATTAAATATATTTTAGATTTATAGTTTTAATAGTTTATATATATATATATATATATATAATATGAATATAAACTTTTATATGGGATGTGTGTGTGTGTGTGTGTGTTATATACAATAATAATATAATAAAATAAATAAATGTCCATTTAATTGATTGTGTGCATCACCACTTGTTTACACACACACACACATATACATATATATATACATATACATATATATATATATATATATATATATGTGTATATATATGTATATGTGTGTGTGTATATATATATGTATGTATATGTATGTATATATATATCTCTGTGTGTGTGTGTGTGCTGTGTGTGTGTGTGTGTGTGTGTGTGTGTGTGTGTGTGTGTGTGTGTGTGTGTGTGTGTAAAATAAAATATCATAGAGCTGACAAATGAGCCGACCCCTGCCCCCTCCCATGGTAGGGAGGGAGGAGGGGTAGTGCCAATTGGCCTCCCCCTTTCCTATGCTTGTAGCACCTTGGCCAACAACAATGGCCATAACCAGGTCTCATGGCTTAATCGTCGGCCATCGGTCGTGGCCTCAGGTTTGTGTTTTAAAAGAAGAGTTACAAAAAAAATCAGTTTTTATTTTTATTTATATTCCGTAATCGATGTATTAAACTTATAATATATACTCTTTTTTTATTCAACATCAATTATTATGGTATGTTTTACAAATCATATTCTATGATTTGTATTTTATATTTTGTAATTTATGTTTATAATCTATATTTTATAAATTTTAACTTTACATTTTATAATTTATATATATATATATATATATATATAGATATATATATATATATGTATATATAATTTAATTTTATATTTATAATAAATATTTTTATTTATTATTTATAAGTTATAATTGAAAAATTATATTATATATGATGAACATAGATGGAGTGGTAAGTGATCAATGGTTAAAAATGTAGTGTGTATTTATATGGGATAACATTATAATAAATATGGCTATGTATTGATATTGAAACTATTAATATTGAGTTAATAAATTTATTGTTCGACCGGTATCATGATATCATCTAAACAAATGAGATAATTTATTAATATATAATAAGTGATACATGTGTATCAATAGGTAATGGGTGCAAATAAACAAAAGCATTGAAAATAATAAATAGATGTAAATACAAAGTGGTCAAATTATTATTGGTGAACACATCAATCATATTGAGTGGTGTATCAAATAGTAAAAATACATTCTGGAGAATATTTTTGTATAATGTTTTTGACTAGTAGATATAAGAAATTAGCATATCATGATTATTAAGTCAGGTGGGAATTGACATGATATAATGTGAGCGGTAACAAAGAGTTAAGTTCAAATATGGTTTTAATAACTAGTGATAACATTATATTGGTGGATATAAATAAGGTGAATAGCGAAATTAGTAAATTGTTACCTATCTATTCCTTATTACATCCTTGTAAAAACCTATGTAAAATAACATATAGTCATTATTAAAATGAATTTTGAATTGTCATTATTATCTTGTTTATTATTTTGGGAAAAGAAAGAAAAATATTTGTGAGGACATGTTTACTTACTCAGTGTAAGATAACCTATTATTGCATATGTCTTAATTCAAGGAGAAGATTTACCAATGATAAACATAGTTTAGAGATATTATATATGTTATGATAAACATTTGTAGCATCTAAATGCTAATTTTTTTCATGTTGTACTTGATGTTGATTATATGGTTTTGTCAATTTGGAACATTTAAAAGGTTGTTCATGAGGATTGTCTCTAGTCTTAAGTAAGCTTACTGTTGAAAGAACCATATTGTGACTTATGTTCTTGATTACTATAAAAGTTGTTGTAGGGCTCTAGTTTATCTTGTGATAAGAAAATAGTATGTCCTCATTTTCATAGGGAGGCTGTAAACTTTGGATTATAATGTAAGTATTGTTTCTTGTCTTGAAGTTGTGTATGTATTTATGTAACTTAATAGATAATTTGTGTAATCCTTAATATCATTATTCTACCATTAGAATAAAGAATGGTCTATTGTATTAGGCATAAAAATTCTTTGTTTAATATTTATTTCATTTTGATGGTGCAATAAATAACATAATTTTTTAATGTTAAATAAAAGTTTTATAAAATAAAAAATAATTACTCAATATGAATTGAATGAACCTTATAAATTCAACAAAATAACATTTATAGGCCAAGCCTTCATAACTCAAAAGAGCATAACTTGATAAGTACTTTTGAATTAATATTGTTCTAGATTTGAAGTGATTTTTTTAATTTCGTAAAATACATTTTTGAATCAAAGGAATGCAATTTTGATAAACAAAACCACAAAAAAACTAAATTATGTTACTTATAGATCTAGTGATGTAACTATAATGACCTAAATTATTGTTAAAGAATTAGCTTTCTATGCTAAAACATGTATTGACTTCTTTGATATGAAAAATTATAATTAATGAACTATGCTAATTAAATTTAGAATCCAACTTAAGTCAATTAGGATTTGATGTGAATAAATAGTTTTGCTTGTTAGATGGCTTATACAAAATCTTGAAATCTCTTCCCCTATATTAAACTAAATTACTTATTATATTTGAATCATCTCATTACATTCAATTGATTTTTAGTAAAACCATTTTGAGAGGCAAAGGTGAAAATCAAAAACTAGATGACACCTTCTTGCTTTCAAAGTGCCTTCAAAATTATCAGTCCAAAAGAATCTAGAGTGAAGGAATCGTGAATCTTGATGTTGATAGAGAGTTAATTTATATTTAAAAAATTATTGGTAACTATAAATATCTAATAAAATATTGTTTGGTATTTTTAATAACTAAATTCCAAATGCAATTAATTCAAAAATTTCTTGATGATTTTGTTTTTTGTCTACATGGTCGCTCAGGAAAGAGTGTTTAATTTTTAATCTAGTTTAACATTTTGAGAAACCAAAAGTTGTACCATGTATTATTGAATTTTATATTTGTGTATCAACATTAATATTTAATTTAAATCATTGTTTTATATTTTTAACAAGGGTATCTTGAACCTTGTTCGACACCAATTTTTTCAATTTTCTGAATTAGGTTTTGTGAGATCATTCTAGAAATGGTTTTGTAAAAATGATCAAGTTTGATATAAATAAAATCTGAAAGCTATAACATATTTATTTGAGCTTCATATCAATATATAAACCTTCTTATTTAATTTATATTATCATTTAGTATTTTTGACGAGACCTCTTCCAAAGATAGTTGATGTTCTCTATACTTGAGTTTTATAAAATATTTATTTGATCTTCGTATCAATATATAAAACTTCTTATTTCATTTATATTGTCATTTAGTATTTTTGGTGAGCCCTCTTCCAAAGACAGTTGATATTTTATGTACTTAAGTTTTGTTTTCCATCTTGCAAGGTCATTTCAAAATTCAAATGTTAAAAATATTAAATGGAATCACTCCCAAAAACCAAAATTTAATAATGATTTTATTTGACTTTAAATTTGGTCCAAAACTTTTATTATTCTCTTCTGAATATTTCTACTATTTTTAGTAGCTTGATTATGAACTAATTTATTCTAGAATCTGCTAGGTAAATCACCTCGAAACACTGAGATATTTTAGTTTTTATCTTCTAAGACTCACTTCTATAGGTTCATAGGGTATCCTATAGATAATGGATTTGAAAAATGTCAAAATAAATTATTCCATAGTTTGGATATTTTATTCATCACCATGTGATAGACAAATTGATGAAAATGAAACTTGGCTACTAAGTGAGCAAGTCAACCTTGGTTACACTATGTGCTGGGTGATCCTACCTTGACATGAATTGTTTTCTTATCTAGTATATTCATGGGTAGTTCAAAGTTGGTATTGAGGTGGAATGAATTAAGAGTTTAGTTTCTCTTTCAAATTGCTTGCTTACGGATGTGAATTCTTAAATCTATGTAAACCAAATACACATTAGTTTAGTTATGTTAATTTGATGAAGAGTTTAGTTGAGTGTGTTTGTAGTTGTTCAAAGTTAATGTTGCACAAGAGTAAAAAAATAGTTTTGTTTTTATGGGTTTTGTTTACGCAAAATTTTGGGCAGTACATTTTTGTACCAGAGCCTATGTTTAACACCAAAAGCTTTGGGGAATTAAGTTTGGTATTTGTGATGATAAGTTTCAAATTTAATCACAATATTTATGTTAATTTTTACTCACAACAAATTAAGATCATAAATTGAATTGTGTAACCATGTTGTTGTGATTAGGTGAAGTTTATTTGAATTTTGAATTGACCACTTCATTGGCATGTCTATACTTCATGTTAGTGTTTTGTATAATATTTATTGTGTGATATATATTTATACATGATTGAGTTTTAATGTTGTATGTAAAATGTGTGTTTATTATATATGTACTTAAGTGGTATTTTATCTTAACACACTTATTTAGTATTCTAGTATTTTTGACTGGCACCATTATAGAGGTGGTCTAGAAGATTTGTTTTCTATAAGCTCTTGCTAGGGTTTGAATACATTCCTATAAGAACTTATGTTCATATATACTATGATTTGAATATAAGTAAGAATGTAAAACTTACTTTGATGTATCTTGATTTGGTTTTTAACATCAAAACACCTTGTTTACCTTTGGTTAGGAATTAATTATGCACATGCTAGCTTAGACTTACTAATTCCCCTAGATGTTAAGGTTAGAGTTGTTACATTTACCTTTCATTGACTTGATGTTAATTATTTTTATTGAATAATAATATGATATGTTGTTGATTTTAGATATAAAACTATTATATTTTTCAATTAGTTGGTGATGACAATGTTATTTAGTGGTGAATAAATATTATATTCCTTTAATAAGTATGCAGACATAAACTAATGAGATTTACAAGATTTTTATTACATGTGTATTACATAGATTAATCTTGAAGTTATAGTAAATGTGATGAAATGATTCTTTCTTGCATCCAAGCTTAGATTTATACAACTTAACCAATTTCAAAATCATAAATAGCCTTATGGTGTTAAATAAGCGTAGTAATGATAGGACTATTGCACATTTTTTATAGATGAAGTAATACTTGTTTAAGAGTAGTCTAATATTTTAATAGTGATTGATAGACTATGAGTGTTAATAACATTAACATAAGAGAATTTATTTCAGAGCTTTAGGTAATAGTAACCCTAAATGGTTTCTCCTACCCTTTGTTTAACAAGCTTGTGATATGGGTGCACCTTGATTTAGTAGTATATATGCTAGTAGCCTACAGAATATAGTTAACATTGGTTATGGTTTCTAAAATTTTATGAATGATGACCCTTTCAAGTAACCCTTATCTTTTGCATTGATCATTACATCCTTTTAATAGTCCATGTGATGATAACACATGCAAAATATAGAAGCATATGATGCCATATTTGATGCATACATCAGGACTGGTAGAACCCTTTTTATTTATCTTATCACACCCTAATTGAGAATGGTGAAAGCTTGGTAATTTGGAGTATGGCTTGATGATTAGTGCAATTTATAAATTATTTATCTTAGTGATTAATGCTTATACATATTGATATTTCTTATATTTGCAATGGATAGTTTTTTCCAATGGTCAGCACTCAAACATACATTGTCATGTCCCCTTTTTTAGTGGACATCATTAGAGTTGATGATTAGCCTATTATGCGACCTTCGTAGGCTAATAGGATGGATAGAGGGTCATAATGGAGCTTGGCTTGGCTTTGATTAGCAGAATTTCTATAATTGGTTTTCATTCAAACTCTTTTAAACATGTTTACCTGAGCTCCTATTATTTAGGGATATTTGACATGCAGTGGAGCACCCTTATTTTGGTATGGTCATGTGCAAAATCACTCCCTGATTCACCAGCTTCAGATGGATCGAGGATCTGACATGTATTAAGGGAGATATTAATATTTGATTGATTTAATCAAATATTAATTATTTGGCCTATTTTTAATTAAGAAACCCTAATTCTAATTTAAGAAACCCTAATTAGGGCAAGCACATCTTTTAAGGGTATAAGGGTTTCTCATGGGGAGAGAGTTAAATTATCCATGAATGGATGAATTGATATTGATTGTTTCTAGAATTCTTCTGAGAAGACTGAGCCAAGGGTTCCAGGATTCCATTTGCATTGAAGAACGTCCACTCTTCATTGTGTGTGATTCAGAGGTTGTGAGAGATTAGCTGATCTATTGCCAAATTGAGAGATAACTTAATATAGAAGTTATCACAGGTGTTTACAGGTTTGAGAGATAACTTCATACAGAAGCTATCACAAGGGTTCACAGGTATTTCTTTATTTAGTTTTTTGATTTATAAAATTATATAGATAGAGATCCTTAGATTAGGTATCCAGAATACAAGCTACCGCATATTATCTTGCTTTTGTATGAAATCCATACAATTTTGTACAATTTTGTACCATTCTGCAGCAGGCCGGACAACGCCATAGGGGACACAAGAACCGACATCAGCATCCTAGTGATCGACATCAGCCGACTAAAGACCGACATCGACATAGTAGCCAATCAACAATGACTGACGTTGACAGTAATAGATTGACGATGGCAAAATAACTGACATTGGTGTCTATGTTGTTGACACAACAACTCGAGAGCTGTTCCAAATTCGCAAAAGATCAGGTTTTGAGATGATATTTGTATTACTTTATATGCATGCCAGAGATTCATTATTGTAATCATTCTAAAGAATAATAAGAGTAGTGATTTGCCAATTAAGAGATTACTGTGGTTTATTTGTTTATCTAAAATTATCTTGCAAAATCGTATCTTTATTTATGCAAAATAGCAAATAAGCAAAATATAGAGAAACAGTCAAGAAAATATCCAATTTTAGATTTGAAGGGAAATTGGGGATATTACAGTGGTATCAGAGCTTTTGTCTTTCTATATTCCCTATTGGATAGGGGATATTACAGTGGTATCATAGCTTTTGTCTTTCTATATTCCCTATTGGACAGGGGATATTACAGTGGTATTAGAGCTTTTGTCTTTCTATATTCCCTATTAGACAGGGGATATTACAGTGGCATCAGAGCTTTTGTCTTGCTATATTCCCTATTGGACAGGGGATATTACAGTGGTATCAGAGCTTTTGTCTTTCTATATTCCCTATTAGATAGGGGATATTATAGTGGTATCAGAGCTAAATCCTGCCATCCTGAGGGTTTATAGATCTTATGCAGCAATAAGAGTTGGGACCACACAGGTATAACACACACAGTAGAGCCTTGCTTAAAGGTACACAGGTGTTAGATTAGCCACTGATCATCATGAGTGATAGACGTGAGGGTAGCCCACCCAGGGGCCACAAGTATGATGATGATCAAAGCACCAGAGAATTCTATCGTGTTATGATGACAGGCCAGCAGTAGATGAATCAGGCAATACAGGCACTCACTACTATGGTAGAGAGGATGAATCCACTTGTTAGATAGAATGGGGAGCAAGGAGATAGTAGGAGTGCTACTATTAATTGGAGACCACTACTGACCCATTCCAGGACAACTGATAGGCCTACATAGCCTACGTTTGTTAAGAAGGATTCAAAGGCCAACCTAGCAACACCACCTTTGGATCGAGAGGCTCTTAATGATCTACATAGGAAAAAGCTTTGCTTATACTGCAAAGGTCCATATGATGCTAATCATGATTGTCCTTTGAGGCCTAAGGGCAAGGCAAATCATGTGATGTTGGTGTATTGTGAGGATTCAGAATCAGAAGATTTTGAACAGTAGGATAGTTCTGAGGAGTCAGAGGTAGAGGCTTCAGAGCCTAGGGCAAAGGCAGATTTAGAGCTACACATACAAGAGGCAATGAAGGTGGCTCACCAAGATTTTGAGAGACATGTGGATGAGCTTAGTCATGGGGATTTATACTCTCAATTAGTTGTAGAGGACGAGGGAGCTGGAGATTGTGATGATGTGATAGTTTTAGCAGCAGCTTCTATGGAGTTAGATGAAGATGAGTCTGATGCTAGCATTTAGAGTGTGGAGGTATACTCAGAGGTTAGTACATTGAGTGTTAGTGGTGAGTACGTTCCTATAGTTGTTGCTAAGGAACATGTTGTTGGAGCTGACACACATGTTTAGGATTTGGGAGTACCTGGTCCTAATGAGTTTGGCATACTAGTGGAGTCGAGTCTCCAGATTGATTCTTCTCACACTGATGATAGTGTGGTATAGATGATCATGCCACCTTTATAGAGGGATCAGTTATGGGATGGATTGACACCAACTTTTGTAGATGGAATTGGTAGTTGCAAGTTACTCAACATGCAGTATCGGCACACTTAGGACAGTTTATCAGGGATTGGATTTGGTGTTAGTGACTCAGGTGCCTATGGTTGTCATATCCATGGTGAAGTTGGGAGTGAGTGTTAGTTAGATAGGGACTTGAGTTTTGACAGAGTCAATATTTTAGTTGGCTTGAGTTCCACAGAGTGGGTTCTTCTATTGGCATCTACAGTTGATCTTCAGATAATGTTGTCAGTGATGTCAGTTGTTTGGGTGTTGAGTGCATTTTTTTAGTTGCTGATTTTTGTACTTTTGATGTTGTTGATGCTGATGATTTCTTCACAGGGGTTGATTGGTGACATGAGGGATGTTACACAACCTTTTCCTTGGGATCCAGGTGGATCAAGTGGTTTATTGTTTCGTGATTGCTTGGGGGCAAGCAATTTCAAGAGGGGCAGATTGTCATGTCCCCTTTTTTAGTGGACATCATCAAAGTTCATGATTAGCCTATTATGCGACCTTCGTAGGCTGATAGGATGGATAGAGGGTCATAATAGAGCTTGGCTTGGCTTTGATTAGTAGAATTTCTACAGTTGGTTTTCATTCAGGCTCTTTTAGACATGTTTGCCTGAGCTCCTATTATTTAGGGATATTTGACATGCAGTAGAGCACCCTTATTTTGGTATGGCCATGTGTAGAATCACTCCCTAATTCACTAGCTTCAGACGGATCAAGGATCTGACATGTATTAAGGGAGATATTAATATTTGATTGATTTAATCAAATATTAATTATTTGGCCTATTTTTAATTAAGAAACCCTAATTCTAATTTAAGAAACCCTAATTAGGGCAAGCACATCTTTTGAGGGTATAAGGGTTTCTCATGGGGAGAGAGTTGAATTATCCATGAATGGATGAATTGATATTGATTGTTGCTAGAATTCTTTTGAGAGGACTGAGCCAAGGGTTCCAGGATTTCATTTACATTGAAGAACATCCACTCTTCATTGTGTGTGATTTAGAGGTTGTGAGAGATCAGTCGATCTATTGCCAAATTGAGAGATAACTTTATATAGAAGTTATCACAGGTGTTTACAGGTTTGAGAGATAACTTCATACATAAGCTATCACAAGGGTTCACAGGTATTTCTTTATTTAGTTTTTTGATTTAGAAAATTATATAGATAGAGATCCTTAGATCAGGTATCCAGAATATAGGCCACCACATATTATCTTACTTCTATATAGAATCTGTATAATTTTATACAATTCTATACCATTTTGTAGTAGGCTGGACAGTGCCGCAGGGGACACAGGAATCGACATCGGCATCCCAGTGACTGACATCGGCCAACTAAAGACTGACATCAGCACAGTAGCCAACCGACAGTGACTGATGTCGGTAGTAATAGACCAACGATGGTAGAATAACCGATGTCAGTGACTGTGTTGTTGACACAGCAACCCGAGAGCTGTTTTAGATTTCCAAAAGATTAGGTTTTGAGATGATATTTGTATTACTTTATATGCATGCCAAAGATTCATTATTGTAATCATTCTAAAGAATAATAAGAGTAGTGATTTTCTAGTTAAGAGATTATTGTGGTTTATTTGTTTATCTAAAATTATCTTGCAAAATCATATCTTTATTTATGCAAAATAGTAAATAAGCAAAATACAGAGAAACAGTCAGGAAAATATCCAGTTTCAGATTTGAAGGGAAATTGGGGATATTACAGTGGTATTAGAGCTTTTGTCTTTCTATATTCCCTATTGGATAGGGGATATTACAGTGGTATCAGAGCTTTTGTCTTTCTATATTCCCTATTGGATAGGGGATATTACAGTGGTATCAGAGCTTTTGTCTTTATATATTCCCTATTGGATAGGGGATATTACATACATACAATTTTCACTCGATAGAACTTCAAAAAACTATGTTTAACAACAATATTTCCTTTGAGATATGTTGCTTAGGATTAGTTATAGTTAGAGATATGAGATATTATGTCTGTATTGGTATTTATGTGGTAATGGGATGCCATGTGTGAGAGTGAATGGTTGTCATTCTCTTTTATCTGTATCATTTAGTTGACATAATGGATAGCTATGATCAAATGTCATTGGATACTTTATTTTAAGTAGCACATTACTATGATATGGGTTTTTATTCAATCTCTTTAGTGATGATTAGTGATGGATAATAGATAAAATTTCCACGTGTTACCTTTGGACATTATATTACTATACACATAGAGACTCAGATATTCCTCATGAGATTTTAATTAAAGTTATAGATATATGTTGAAAATGTCATCTAGGATGACATTGTGGCATTGATTGGACCAATGTAATTTATTATTTTGATATGCTTGATGTGGTTACTCTCTATAAGTAATGTTATTTGAAAATAAGTTGGTTATATGATAGTCAAAGATATGAGATAGTATGATTACCTTGGTACTTTTATAGAACTAGGATGTTGTCTTGGGAGTTACTATTTATATCAGCTTCTTGTTATGATGGACCACACCCTAGCTAATAATGTAGTTTGATTCTCTAAATGGTTAGTGGACTGTTTTTCTTATTGGTAATGGTAGGTGGCTAATCCACTATGATCGATGACATAGTTTGATTCTCCCTTAAGGTTAGTGGACCACTCAATGCCCTCTTACCTTATCCCTTCTCCTCTTGGGTGACTTTTAGTGCTTTATAGAAGTCACACATTGTTTGTGATGTGATTTATTTTTGCCCATGCTTTTCTAAAATTATTTATTTTTTATTTAATTTTATTTTAAAGTTGACTAGAAACCAGCATTTGATTTTAATGTCTTTGAATTTTATTTTTTTTAAATGGTCAATCATGGACATTGTTGTTGAAATTTACTTTTCATTTCTAGATTTATCTTTTTCCTTTGAAACTACTTAGTCTCACTTTTATTGGTTTGGCCCTTACATGATTGGTTGATTCTCTTTTATATTTATTTTGATAATTGTTGGTGTTGGTTTCATATATGCATAATTGGTATGCCTATGGCATGGTAAGGGGGAGAATAAGTAGCTTAAAATATAGCTTATGGGTCATGATGAGAAGTGATCATGATGGTTCGTGATACCACGCTTTCCACCCCACTAGATGTGGTGGTCAGATGTGTGTGTGTGTGTGTGTGTGTGTGTGTGTGTGTGTGTGTGTGTGTGTGTGTGTGTGTGTGTGTGTGTGTGTGTGTGCGCGCGCGTGTGTGCGTGTGTGTGTATGGTCATTGCATGGCGTTATGACTCTTTTAGGATGTCTAAGGAGTTTATATGATAGACCACATTGTTTCTCAATCATTTCATCAGTGGTATCATTATATGTTGATGATGGGAGGCCTGAACAGATGATTTGGTATGCAGTGACTGCTTATTATTTTGGCATATACCTTGATTGGTTATTTTAGCATGGTCTAATATGGTTTTGTGTTATTCAGTTAGGTCTAGATAGCATTGCCATGGATGGATACCCATCCTAAGAGTGTACCCTCATCATGATTAACACTCATTATTCTTCTCTTAGTATGATTTAGAGATTAGATGGATACTTGAGCTTTCATGATAATGTGCTTCAATTTATTAGTGACAGATGTAAATAACATGACTTATATTAGGATGAAATTTGTTCTCACTTTCTAATTTTATAGGTTATTTATGTTTTAGTTAGAACCTTATGATATTGATCACTATAGCATAGTTTGAAATTATCACTCAGTGTGGGAGTTTAGTTTAGCATGGTCTAACATTCAGTGTATTATAGTGTATGGTTCCCTGATTAGAATTAATCTTAGCATAGTGCACTTTCTTTCACATGGAATGTTAACCTTGGGATGACATTGAGTTCTTAGTATGAGTATACAAAATATTTACACATGGTATACATGTAATTTTAGAGTTTTGCTAGATGTATTTTTGTGATATTAGTTGGGTTGTGGAAGTTAGTTGTTATTAGTATTGATTATTATTGTTTACCATTATTCAGTTGATGTAGAAAAATAGGCCAACCTTCTGGAGGCCATAAATTTTGACCTGTATCTCCATTTTATCTCTTCCACATGCCAAAATGATCTTATCAAAAAGTATGTTTTAGTCCCTAAGTAATTCTACCTACCTAAGAATGTTTTTAATATTTTTTAGAGGCCATACATGATCATCTAAGAGTCTAAAATTTTAATTTAATTATTTTTTTAGATTTTTTCTATTTTTAGAAATTATATATTTTTAGAACTGGACATCAACTTTAGTTTAATTTCATCTCATAGGCTGATTATAGTGTTTAGGATATTTCAAGATATTTTTCAAATATTTCAAGAGTTTTTAAAAATAGGCATTTTTTTTAGTTTTTTTTTAATTTTGCATGTAAACTATGAGTTGAGGCTTATTTAAGCATGGTGTGGGTTTTTAATTATGTCAATCAATCAATATAAAGAAATTTTAAGTATTGTTTCAAGATCTTGGCCTATTAGTAATTTTATTGTCCTTGATAGTTTTTGGGTTCATTATCTGGGATCAGAGAAAGTTTGAATCTTGAAGGAGTAAAGAAAGGTGAGAGGATGAGGAAGTGTTTTGTAGATAAACTAGATTATACAAGATCTACAAAGGCAAGTTTAATAATTAACAGAGGTTATCACTAATCAATAGATAAGACAAGGTGGTGATGAGGAAGACACAGATCATGATGAAGAAGTTCAGTAAGATGAAGAACAACAAAAAAATCACCATCGATGGAAGAGATGATGGTTTGGGATTTAGAAGGAAAAAATGAAGGAATCAAAGTTGATGTTCTAAATTATAGAGGTAATTTAAAACTAGAGGATTTGATAGATTGGATGAATAGCATGGAGAAGTTCTTTGAGTGGAAGACTATTAGATAAGATAAGAAGGTAAAGTTTGCATGCATAAAATTGAAAGGTCATGCAATGATTTGGTGGGATCACCTAAAGAAAGAGAGATAGAGAAAATGTAAAGAGAGAATTAATTCATGGAAAAAAATGGAAAAGAAGCTGAGGGAGAAATTTCTTCTAATGGATTATGCATAAACCCTATACAAAAGATTTCAAAATTTGAGGCAAAAAGATCACAGTATATAAGAGTATATAGATAAATTTAATAATATTTCCATATGAGTAGAGCATAATGAAACAAAAGAGTAGATGGATATAAGGTATGTAAATAGTTTAAATTTTCTATTTAAGATGAATTAAGCATGCATAAAATATTTAACATGGAGGAGGCTTATCAATTAACTTTGAAGGCAGAAGAAAAACAAAATAGACAAAATTTCATAAGGACATCTGTTAGTCCAAAAAGAGGTGGATCCCCTTCAATAAGGGGATGAGATGGATTTGATACCACCATAGGTGGATTTAATTCCAATAAAGGTGAATCATCATGTAGTGAAAAAGGGAAAGATGATGATAGGCAAGGGTTTCAATACCAACAAAGAGGAAGAGGACTTCAGAGAGGATAAGGTTATGGTAGTGCTAGAAGATGGCTTATGAATCAATGTAGATCTTATGTCTATTATATATGTAGATAAAGATACATAGCATTTGAGTGTTCACACTATCAAGATCAAGAAAGGAGTCAAGAAGATTGCCCAAGAGTAAATCTAGTTCAGGCTAAAATAGAATTGCGGAATACTGAAGTTGCACCAACTAATGTTGGAGAGAATATCACGATGAGAAGAACCATGATCACTCTAAGGAAGGATCAAGTTCAGAATAAAGAAGGTGGTGATGCATGGTTGTGATTAAATATTTTTCAAATAATATGTACTCCGAGTGGAAAGGTATGCAAAGTAATTATAGATGGTGCTAGTTGTGAAAATATGGTTTCTAAAGAAATGATTGAGAAACTAAATCTACAATGTGAAAAGCATCCTAACCCTTATCAGATTTCATAGTTTAAAAAATGTAATGAGGTTACAATAGATAAAAGGTGCTTAATCAAGTTTTATATAGGAAAAACTTATAATGATAAAATATGGTGTGATGTTATTTTGATAGATGCATGTCATGTGTTATTAGGGAGACTGTGGCAATTTGATAAGAAAGTAACTCATGATAGAGAAAAGAACATGTATACTTTTTGTAAAAGTAGTAAAAAGGTAGTTTTGTTACCTCTTAAAGAAGAAGAGAAGATAGAAAGCATGTTCTTTATTAAAGAGTTTATCCAAGATATGAAGGTAACATGGTGTTGTTATGCATTAGTAACAAAGAATGAATAAACATAAATGGTGCCAATACCAATAGAAGTAACAAGAGTATTGGAAGAATATGCAAATGTTATACCTGATGAGTTACCAGATGGTTTAGCTTTGAAGAGAGATACACAACATCACATTGATATTATTCTAGGATCAGATCTACCCAATCAAGCAGCTTATAAGATGAGTCTAATAGAACATACATATTTAAATAAATAGGTTACTAAATTTCTAAGGAAGAAGGTGATAAGGGAGAGTATAAGTCCATGTGTAATGCTAGCTTTGCTAACTCCAAAGAAATATGATGGATGGAGAATGTGTGTGGATAGTAGAGTAATTAAAAAAATTATGATAAAGTATAGGTTTTTTATACCTCATTTAGATGATATGATGGATATACTTGTAGAAGCAAAATATTTTACCAAGATTGATCTAAGAAGTGGTAGAGTGTTTGAGAATGATAATGGATTTGTTAAGAAAGGAGTTGTATGCAAATTTGAATAAGTATAATTTTATGCAAAATAGTTTGGTATTTTTGGGATTTGTAATTTCAGTAGTGGTGTGAAAATGGATGAAGAAAAGATAAAGGCAATTGTTGAGTGGCCTATTCTAAAAAGCATTACAGAGGTAAGAAGTTTCCATGGTTTAACAATTTTTAATAAAAAAAAATATTAAAAAATTTAGTAGTATTGTGGCACCAATAATAGATTAAATGAGAGGGAAATAATTTGTATGGACTAGAGAAACCACATAAATCTTTGAATTTTTTTAAGAAGAATATTATAGAAAGACCAATTTTAGCATTATCAGATTTTTAAAAAGTGTTTGAGGTTGATTTTGATGCTTCATTTGTGAGAATTGGTGGTATGTTGAGTCAAGAAGGAAAGGCAATAGCATATTTCAATAAGAAATTGAATGAGGTAAGAACAAAGTATTCTACTTATGATGTTGAACTTTATGCAATTGTACAGGCATTAAGACATTGGAGGCATTATTTGATGCCTAAGGAGTTTATACTATTTACAGATCATGAAGATTTAAAATATGTGAATACACAAAAGAAGTTGAATAGTAGGCATGCAAAGTGGGTTTATTTCTTACAAAGGTATACTTTTGTGTTGAAACATAAATTTAAAAAATAGAATTAGGTAGTTGATGCATTGAGTAAGAAGGTAGAATTGCTAACTACTATGGTGAGTGAAGTAGTTGGATTTGAAGCTATTAAATAATTATATGATACTAATCCATATTTTACCAAGGCAGTTGAGCAGTGTAGGAATCCATTAACATTTGGGACAGATGTTATTCATGATGAGTATATTATAAAATAATGTTACCTCTTCAAAGGGAAATAATTATGCATTCTAGTTGGGTCTCTACAAGACAATATAATAAGAGAATTACATAGTGGTGGTTTAGTTGGAAATTTTGGTAAGACAGACAATAGTTTTGGTAGAGGAAAAGTATTTTTGACCAAAGATGAAGAGAGATGTGACAAGGTATGTTTCAAGGTTTAAGATATGCTAGATGGCTAAAGGACACTCATAAAATAGTGGATTATATATGCTATTACTAGTTTAAAGAGGACCATGGGTAGATTTGAGTATGGACTTTGTGTTGGGATTGTCAAACACATAGAGAGGTAATAATTCAATTTTTGTTGTTGTAGACAGATTTTTTAAAATGGTTCATTTTATTGCATGTAAGAAAACTAATAATGCCACTAGAGTTGTAGAATTATTTTTTATAGATATTGTGAGATTGCATGGTGTTCCAAAAACTATTATTTCAAATAGGGACACAATTTCTAAGTCATTTTTGGAGGACTTTGTGGAAGAAGATGGGCACTAAGCTAAAATTCAGTAGTGCATATCACAAATAGATGGATAGATAGAATTTGTGAATAGGAGCTTGAAAATTTTATTGAAATGCATAGTGAGAGAGAAACCAAAGAAGTGGGACTTGGCTTTACCACAAGCTAAGTTTGTATATAACAATTTAGTGAATAGATCAACAAAAAAGTCACATTTTCAAATTGTTTATGGGATAAATCCTATGGGTATGTTAGATTTGGTACAATTACCAATTGCAGATCAATTTAGTGATGATGCATAAGTATTTGTAAAGTATATGCAATAGTTATAAGAAGTAAGAAGAAAGTTGCAAGATAGTAATGAAAAATATAAAATAGTAGCATATGTCCAAAGAATATCTAAATTATTTGAAAGAGAGTTGGTAATAGTTTACTTAAAGAAAGATTTCCAAAAGGCACATACAACAAGTTGAAGTACAATAAAATTGGACCATGCAAATTTGTGAAGAAAATCAATGATAACACATATGAGGTGAGTTTACCATAGAATTTTGATATACCTCTAATATTTAACATCTCAAATTTATATGAAATATATAGAGAAGATGGTGAAGATGAAGATGAAGAAGTAAATTGGGAGCAATAAGTTTCAAAGAAGAAGGAAAAAAATAGTGTAGGTTTTAGATATGAAGATAGTAAGCACAAGGTAAGGGAATTATAATAGGTATTTGATGCAGTGGGAAGGATTGAACCAAGAAGACAATACTTGAATTATAGAATGGGACCTAAAGAAGATTGACAAGGAAAAGTGGAAGCATTATAATCAAGCCAACTCATAGGAGCTGAGTTGTTTTCAACTAGATGAGAATGATGTAGAAAAAATAGGCTAACCTTCTAGAGGGCATAATTTTTGATCCATAGCTTTGTTTGAACTCCTCCACGTACCAAAATAACCATATCAAAAAGTATGTTTCTATTCTCAGGTAGTGCTACTTGATTAGGAATATTTTTAATATTTTTTGGAGGCCATATGTGATCATTTGAGGATCCAAAATTTCAATTTAATTATATTTTTGAGTTTTTCCTATTTTTAGAAATTATATATTTTTAGAACCAAACATCAAATTTAGTTGAATTTCATTCCATAGTCTAATTATAGTGTTTAAGATATTTTAGGAGATTCTTGGAATATTTTTGGAGTTTTTAAAAATAGGCATTTTTTTTAGATTTTAGGTTTTTTGAATTTTCATGTAAACTCTAATTTTTGAGTTGAGGCTTATTTAAGCATGGTGTGATTTTGTAATTATTTCAAGTAATCAATATGAATAAATTATGAGTATTGTTTCAAGATCTTGACCTATTGATAATTTTTTTATTCTTGATAGTTTTTGGTTCATTATCAATTGTGATCAGTATTGTTGGCCTTAGATTGACACTTATATTCTTATGCATGTATCAATAATTACTTGGGTTCAGTTATTTTCTAGTAAAACCTCAATTGTCAGTGGTTGTGATTGTATTCTAGAGTTGTTAAGAGAAATTATTTAATGTGTTATCATTCCTTATGATTTTTGCATCAAGGACAATACTTTTATAAGAGGGGGAGTATGTAATACCCTACATGATGGATCATCTTCCCATCCCAATCGAGATACTTGCCAATGATTTTGTGTGTTTATTAATGTTTTGAATTATAATTCTCTTTATTTATTAGTGAATAAAAGATTAATTAAAATTTAAAAATAATTAATTAGAGTTAAGCCTCTCATATTTATTAGATGAATTTATAAATTTATAAAATAGATTTTATTATTTTGAGGAGAGTGTTAAGGTGTGGAGCCTAAAAGCTTCACATATGAGCGCATTTAATAGTTTCGGGTCTACACAGTCACCAGCGTCGATCAGGAGCGACCGACATAGGTCAGGTGTAGTTGAAGAGGCATCGACATCGGCAGTGGATTGGCCGACAGTGGTCACAGGCAAGCAGGCAGGAACTGGCGTCGGTGACCTGTGCGTCCAGAATGCTATTTTCGAGGACAGAACCGAGTGTTTGCATGATGAGTTTAAGTTGTAGTCTTAAGTTTGTGTCTCTATTATTAGTAAGATTATTTTTAGAGCCCTTGTTCAAGAGGCTTAACTATTTGTTGTAAGTGCATGCTCAAGTCTCCTAATTCTATATGTAGAATTAGATCTTCTTAGCTTATTGTATTGGTATGTTGAAGAACAGTACAGAATTGAATCAATCCAAGTTTGTTGGAGTTGATTATTCTTGAGAGAGAGAGAGCTCTTGAGGGATAGAGATCTAGTAAGAGATTTATACATCTGAGAGGTGTGGAAGAAAGAAGTTTCTTCAATTGTATTCCTTCTGTATAGAGTTTAATACAAGTTTTCAGGGTGGTTTCTTGTATCTCTTGTTCTTGCTCTTTATCATTCCATTTACTTGTCTATCTAATTTAATTTCATGTTTATTGCTTTCATAAGTGTAATCTATTATTGGTTGATCCCCAACAAGTGGTATCAGAGCTCAGGTTCACTAACAGGTGGTTCAGATCTGTGTAGTGTGTATTGATTACAGGTTCTCACAGGGGTTTCTGCAGGGATTTCTATTTGAGTGGGAGAAGCAATGGTAGATGAAAGTAAACTAAGAATGGAGAAGTTTAATGGCAAAAATTACCAACATTGGAGAATGCAGATAGAGGATTATCTGTATCAGAAAGATCTCTACTTACCGTTAGGTGGGGTTGCAAAGAAGCCGAAAGACATGGATGATGAAGAATGGGAAGTTATTGACAGAAAGGCTCTGGGGTCTATAAGACTGACTCTAGCATCCACTGTGATATCCAATTTATCACAGGCAAAGTCTACAATAGAGTTGAGGACTACTTTAGTGAATTTGTATGAAAAACCCTCAGCTTCTAATAAGGTATATCTTATGAAGCAGTTATTTAATTTGCATATGAATGAAGGTGGATCTGTTTCTACTCATCTGAATGATTTCAATGGAATTGTGAATCAATTAAGTTTAGTCAATATAGTGTTTGATGATGAAATAAAAGCTCTTTTGATATTATGTTCTTTGCCTGAAAGCTGGCATGGCTTAGCAATGGCAGTTAGTAATACTGCATCTGCATCAAATATTTTGAAAGTAGAGGATGTTGTTAGTGTTATCTTGAATGAGGAAATTCACAGGAAAAGCATAGAAGAGACATCTAGGAACGCTTTAAGTTTTGAGAGCAGGGGAAGGCAGAAAAATAAGAGCAAGAGGAGATCAAGATCTAAGTCTAAGGTGAGAGGAAGATCTAAATCCAGGAATGGCAGGAAGCCACAATGCTGGAATTGTGGAAAGATTGGGCACATAAGCAGAGATTGCTGGTCAAAGCCTAAGGAGGACAATCAACACGAAGGAAAGGAAGAAGCCAAGGTTGCAGGTATTACACAAGATGCTTTAATATTCTCTCTGCATAATAATATAGAATCTTGGGTGTTACATTCTGGTGCATCTTTTCATGCTACCCCTAACAGGGAATATTTTAGTGACTATATCCATGGAGATTTTGGAATAGTGTATCTAGGGGATGATGAGCCCTGTAAAATAATTGGCAAAGGTAAAGTGCAGCTAAAGATGTAGAATAGCAACACATGGGTGTTAAGAGATGTGATGCATGTTCCTAGCTTGAAGAGAAATTTGATTTCTACAGGAAAGTTAGGGGATGAGGGTTGTACAGTAACTCTCATAGTATAATCTTGGAAGGTGACCAAGGGTGCACTTGTTATGGCCAGAGGTAAGAGAGAAGGTACTCTCTATTTGTGTAATTGTGCTACTAACAATTCTCCTTCTGTGTTATCTACTTTAGATGTGGATGCTAAATTGTGGCACTCAAGGCTTGGCCACATGAGTGAGAAGGGGATGTCAATTCTTAAGTCCAAAGGTATGCTTTCAGATTTAAAAGGCATAGATCTAGAGTTTTGTGAGCACTGTGTATTTAGAAAATAGAAAAGGGTTAGTTTTCTCAAGACTGGGTCTACTAAGAAGAGGCATAAGTTGCAGCTTGTTCACACAGACGTGTGGGGACTGGCTCAGGTTGCTTCCATTGGAGGATCACAGTACTATGTATCTTTCATAGATGATGCTACAAGAAAGGTATGGATCTATTGTATTAGGAGAAAATATGATGTATTTGAGACTTTTAAGATTTGGAAAGCTATGGTTGAGAATGAAATAGGTAAAAGATTGAAGTGCCTGAGATCTGACAATGGCAGTGAGTTCTGCAGTTATAAGTTCAAAGATTATTGTTATATGCATGGAATTCACAGGCAAAGGATGGTTCTAAGGACACCTCAGTAGAATGGAATTGCTGAAAGGATGAACAGGACAATAATGGAGTGTGCAAGATGTATGAGATTGCATGCTGGTTTGCCCTTACAATTTTGGGCACAAGCTGTTAACACTGCAGTATACCTGATTAATAGAGGACCCTCTACAGCTCTAGATGGTGGAATTCCAGAAGAGGCATGGACAGGTAAAAAGGTATATCTCTCATATCTCAAAGTTTTTGGTTGTGAAGCCTTTGTGCACATAGATAAAGAAAATAGAAAGAAGCTAGATGCTAAGTCTATGAGGTGCACATTTATTGGCTATGGCTCAGATGATTTTGGTTACAGATTGTGGAATCTAGAAACTAACAAGGTAATTAGGAGCCATGATGTTGTTTTCAATGAAAGAGTGATGTATTGTGATCAGCTAAGGAAGCTGAATCAATATGGGCAGAGCAATGGTGAATTGGATGAGGTGAAGGTCCAATATGAGCTCACGGGAAAAAGAAATAATCACTTGCAGGAAAACACAGAGACCGACGTCGGCAGGGCAGGAACCGGCATCAGTAGGACAAAAACCGGCGTTGGCCATATAGAGACCGATGTCAGCAGGACATGCATCGACGTCGATCAAGCAGAACTGACGTCAACCAGTAACAAGTATGGAAGTGACCGAGGTCGGTCACTGTCAGAGAATTTGGGTGGACAGCATGTTGTGAACGAGTCTCAGACACCCATCAGGAGGTCAGAAAGGGTGAGTAAGCCTCCAATTAGATATTCTCCTTCATTATTTTATTTATTGCTAATTGATGGTGGAGAACCAGAGAGTTTTGAAGAAGCAATACAGGTGGAGTCCAAGAGTCAGTGGGAGTGTGGCATATTTGAGGAAATGGAGTCCGTAAGAGAGAACCAAACATGGGATTTGGTTGAGCTGCCAGCAGGTAAGAGGACACTGAAGAACAGATGGACCTACAAGTTAAAATAAGGTGAGAATGGACAGATGAGATATAAGGTCAGATTGGTAGTGAAAGGATTTGCACAAAAGCCAGGTATTGACTTTGGTGAGATTTTTTTTCCTGTTGTTAAAATGACTTCTATAAGGGTTGTATTGTCTCTGGTTGCTTTTGAGGATTTGCATCTTGAGCAGCTAGATGTTAAGACAGCTTTTCTTCATGGAGATTTGGATGAAGAAATTTATATGGAACAGCCGGAAGGATTTGAGGTCAAGGGTAAGGAGAAGTTAGTGTGCAGATTGAAGAAAAGCTTGTATGGCCTCAAGCAAGCTCCTAGGCAATGGTATTTAAAATTTGACAGGTTTATGACTGAGCATGGCTACAATAGGTGTCAATCTGACCATTATGTGTATTTCAAGAGATTTGATAACGGTAGATATATTATTCTATTGTTGTATGTAGATGATATGCTGGTTGCAGGATCACACATGCAGGATATCTCTGAGCTTAAGGTGAAATTAGCTCAAATGTTTGCTATGAAGGATTTGGGAGCAGCAAAGAAAATCCTTTGCATGAGCATTAAGAGAAATAGGAAAAATCATAGGTTGATATTGTCTCAAGAAGATTATGTGGACAAGGTGTTGAAACGGTTCAATATGCAGGATGCTAAACCGGTAAGCACACCTTTGGCTGGACATTTTAAGTTGAGTAAAGAACAATGTCATAATTCACATGATGAGGTAGAGTACATGAGTAAAGTTCCATATTCTTTCGCAGTAGGGAGTTTGATGTATGCAATGGTGTGTACTAGACCGGATATTGCCCAAGCAGTGGGAGTGGTAAGCAAGTATATGGCCAATCCAGGTAAGGAACATTGGAAAGCAGTTCAGTGGATCCTTAGATCTCTGAGAGGAACCAACAGTAGGCACTTGTGCTATGGAGGTTCAGATACTTCTCTACATGGTTATGTAGATTCAAATATGGCAGGTGATTTGGATGGCAGGAGGAGCACTACAGGTTATGTTTTCACTGTAGGTGGAATAGCGGTTAGCTGGATATCTAAGTTGCTGAAGGTTGTTGCCTTGTCAACTACAGAAGCAGAGTATATTGCAGCCACAGAGGCTAGCAAAGAGATGATATGGATGAAATGGTTCATGGATGAGCTTGGTAGGGAGCATGAGAGTTGCAGATTGTATAGTGACAGTCAGAGTGCAATCCATTTGGCTAAGAATTCAGCCTTTCATTCAAGAACAAAGCACATACATCTAAGGTACCATTTCATATGACAGGTATTGGAAGATGGTGAGTTGAAGCTGGAGAAGATCCATACAGATAGGAATCCTACTGATATGTTAACCAAGCTGGTTACAAAGGAGAAGCTGAATCTTCATTCAACTTCTATTGGTCTTCATGATTGAGTTGAAGATGGAGGAGCTAGAAGATGTTGCTGTACAGGTACTGGTGCAGTTGTTTATCTCCAAGTGGGAGATTGTTAAGGTGTGGAGCCTAAAAGCTTCACATATGAGTGCATTTAACAGTTTTGGGTCTACACAATCACCGACGTTAGTCAGGAGAAATTGACATCGGTCAGGTGCAGTTGAAGAAATGGTGGCATTGGCAGTGGATCGGCCGATGGCGGTCACAGGCAAGCAGGCAGGAACCGGCGTCAGTTACCTGTGCGTCTAGAATGTTATTTCAGAGGACAAAACTGAGTGTTTGCATGATGAGTTTAAGTTGTAGTCTTAAGTTCACGTCTCTATTATTAGTAAGATTATTTTTAGAGCTCTTGTTCAAGAGGCTTAACTATTTGTTGTAAGTGCATGCTCAAGTCTCCTAATTCTATATGTAGAATTAGATCTTCTTAGCTTATTGTATTGGTAAGTTAAAGAACAGTACATAATTGAATCAATCCAGGTTTGTTGGAGTTGATTGTTCTTGAGAGAGAGAGCTCTTGAGGGATAGAGATGTAGTGAGGGATCTATACATCTGAGAGAGGTGTGGAAGAAAAAAGTTTCTTCAATTGTATTCCTTCTGTATAGAGTTTAATACAAGTTTTCAGGGTGGTTTCTTGTATCTCTTGTTCTTGCTATTTATCATTCTAGTTACTTGTCTATCTGATTTAATTCCATGTTTATTGCTTTCATAAGTGTAATCTATTGTTGGTTGATCCCCAACAGAGAGTTATAGGGCTCCTAGAGAGCCTATGAGCTCTACCCCCTCATAGGTTTTCTAGAAAGCCTATTTAGACCCTAGACTAGTATAGGTACTCAACCCACTTAGTTGAGTGTCTTGGGAGTAAGGAAATTTTAATTTAATTTAGTTGTAATAGCTCATGTGGGCTTGTAAAAGAGGGTACTCTCTTTGACCAAGAAAATTTATGGGTCATTTGAGAGTGTTGAGAAGCAAAACAAAAATAATAAAAAATAAAAAAATAGGGTTTTAAATTTTGAATGTGCAACTTGGTCAAAACCTTATTAGGGATTTGAAGTTGTGTTGTTTATGCATCTTGGTTTTGGTGGTGGATGCTCTCTTTTAGAAGGAGCTTGTTGAAAATAAGAAAGAAGAAGAGGAAGATCGAGGAGGAAGGAGATCTTGGAAGTGATGGCTTAGAAACCTTGGTAGAGCCAAAGGAACATCCATGGAGCTTCAAACTGGTAAGTGATCTCTCCCTCACAAATCTATCTATTTTTTTTTAAGTTTTATAAATAGGTTAAACAATGAATGTAACTTCTCTTAGATTATTGAATTTGGTGTTTTGTTGTTGAGTTTTTTGCATTCAAAATTTATGAAAAAAAAACCCTCTATTTAGGGTTGTCAATTGAATAAGGTTTTGATAATGAAGTATATACTTATTATATATATTCCCCCATCTAACATGATCAAGTTACTAAAAAAATATATCGTAAATGTGTGTGTGTATATATATATATATATATATATATATATATATACACACACACACATACATACATACATACATACATACATACATACATACATACATACATATATATATATATATATATATATATATATATATATATATATATATATATATATATCCCATATAAAAAATTCTACTCATATTAAATATATTTTAGATTTATGGTTTGAATCTAAAATATATTTAATATGAGTACAATTATTTATATGGGTAGAATATATATATATATATATATGCATATTTAGTATATATACATATTTTATGTATATATAAGGTGTGATAATAAATCTATATATATACAAGAATATAAATAAATAAATATAAATATAAATAAAAAAATAAATGTCCATTTAAATTATTGTGTGCATCAATAACACTATGTAGTTGATTTGTTTATATATATATATAGTATATATACATATTTTATGTATATATAAGGTGTGATAATAAATATATATATACAAGAATATAAATAAATAAATAAAAATAAAAATAAAAAATGTCCATTTAAATTTTTGTGTGCATCAACAACACTATGTAGTTGCTTTGTTATATATATATATATATATATATATATATATATATATATATATATATATATATATATATATATATATAATAAAAGTAAATAAAAAAAATATCATAGATGGAGAGGGTGATAACTAAGCTGACCCCTACCCCCTCCCATGATAGGGAGGGAGGATGGGTAGGGCCATCTAGCCTCCCCCTTTCCTCCACTTGCAGCACTTTGGCCGACGATGATGGTTGTGACTAGGCCTCATGACCTAGCAATCGACTGCTGGCAATTGCTTTGGGTTTGTGTTTTGAAGGAAGAGTAATAAAAAATTTCATTTTTTTTTAAATTTGTATTCCATAATCAATGTTTTAAAATTATAATATATACTCTTATTTTGTTATTCAATATCGATTATTATTATGGTATGTTTTACAAATCATATTTTATTATTTGTATTTTATATTTTATAATTTATGTTCATAATATATTTTATAAATTTTAACTTTACATTTTATAATTTATAAATTATGAATATATATATATATATATATTTTAAACTATCACACACACACACACACAATTTAAACTATAATACACACACACATAATTTAAACTATATATATATATATATATATATATATATAATAGTTTAAATTATATAAAAATATTTTAAATTATATATACTAATATAAACTTTAAATTATAATATTTATATATAATTTAAACTATATATATATATATATATATATATATATATATATATATGTAGTTTGAATCAAAATCCATGAAATAAAGGATATATAAGACTATCTTTGAACTAATTTATTAATTGAATATATGTTAACTTGGATTATAGTCAAAATATAATCTTAAATATTTTAGTTTGATTATTTAGCTCACTCACCTTTAAAACAAACCACACCTAGAGATGCCTTAGAGAGTTGAATAAATCCTTCAATCGCTTTTATGGCCATATCAAACTATTCTGATCTCTTTGGAATAAGATATTCAGCATTGAGTCAATGTTAGGGTTCTATGAGGATTTAAACCAACTTCTAGTTTGAATAATCATTCATAAAACTTGGATCCTCTTTATAGAAATTAATTCTTGGAAATTTGAGCTAAAATCCTTCCTCATCTACCATGAATAGATTAGGTTCTCATGCAAATATTGCACATGCCAATAAGCATTATAAAAACTTTCTCGACTAAATATATCTTCATTTTGTGCACTTGAGAAACCTTGAAACACTTATTCAATATTTTACTATGAACCATGACCTAAAACTTCATGCACATACTTAGAACAAATTGAATCACCTACTAACAAAACACTTTTACAAAAGTGTGTGTGTGTATATATATATATATATATATATATATATATATATATATATATATATATATATATATATATATATATATATATATATATATATATATATATATATATATATATATATATGTATGTATGTATGTATAAAAAACACTTTTACAAAAGTATATATACACAATTTTGTAAAAGTGTTTTGTTATATATATATATATATATATATATATATATATATATATATATATATATATATGTATATATATATATATATATATATATATATATATATATATATATATATATATAATTTTGTAAAAGTGTTTTTTTTGTGTGTGTGTGTGTATAAACAAAAAACACTTTTACAAAAGGGAATGATTCATCTTTCACTTTAAGTGATAGTTCACTTTCTTGCATGTGTGATAATTCAACTCCCAGATGCATAGTGTGTTAATGGGTGTTTTGTTGTGAAACAAGTTATGGGAGTGTAATTTGGCATTGCACGATATCTCTATGTGGCCATTTAAATGTTATGTGCTACTGAGGACCTTGCGTAAATGGTAAGAGTCTACAATTTTTGTTACAATCCCTCAAGTTGTAGTCCAAAAAAAATGCAAACATTTTTTTTAAAATATTCAATACATATATAATCTATAGTGTATTATATATAGATTATAAAGTTTTGAATAGGTAATACATATTTATTAA
This sequence comes from Torreya grandis, assembly GCA_037957365.1. Lineage (NCBI taxonomy): Eukaryota > Viridiplantae > Streptophyta > Pinopsida > Cupressales > Taxaceae > Torreya > Torreya grandis. Next base: position 3,017,840 of record JARHVA010001233.1, read on the forward strand.
GAGAAACATAATTTATGGCTAACTTTTTCTTTCCTCTTATCTGTTCTATCACATAAAATGCCTCACAAGCCCATGGGCTATTATAATCTCTTATCAAACATTACTTCTTTAATTACTTTATTTCTTGAAAACATTATTTTCTAAAAAAAGGAGACATACTTGAATGGTGTGCTTTGAACTTGGGTCCTATTTATTTGCCATTCTTATCCTTTATTATCTTTAGTTCAATTTTTTATTCATGTATTTTTCTTTTTCTGAATGCCAAAAGATTTTCAAAGCAATAATTCTTTTTGAGTTTTTCAATTATTGGTTAAATGTTGGCATGACAAAGATTTACTTTATAGATTAGATATGATCCCTGGATCTTATCCTCTTACTATTAAATATCAGATCATGTATCATTTAACTAATACCCTACATCTTGTAGTAAAGCACACACCTGTGCAAGGCAAAAGCATGGTGTGTCAAGCTACAAAAAATAGTCAAATAATACCAGTTGAAAAGGATATGTTTCTTAATTAGAATTTTTTTCTAATTCAATAACATAATTTCATGGATTTTGATTTATAGTGTTGAAAACTTATATAAGACTATCAGATGGCTCTGATACCATTAAATATAAAATCGATACTAAAAGACTACATAGAGTGATTACAAACAAGCTATTATACCACATATAGGAGAGTAATTCCACACAAGAAACATATCATAAACATTATTTTTAAAAAAGTTTTTAATTCGTAGGATCCCATAGAGAGGGCAAGTAAAGAGCATACATTTTTTATGACTTTCTAAGACATAGACACCAAAATTATAGGGATTCCATGCTTATGACATAAAGAACTCCTCATATTTATAATATGAAATGAGAAGATCAGCGATCGACACAAAGATGTTGAATCAATAGATAGAAGGAAAGATGTCAAAAGATAATGGGTTATGGACCCACTGCACACTACTAAATACAAAAAAAAGAATCTATCAACACGATCGATAGGTTACCACCTTTTATAAAAGTGGTGAGGTCTAATAAAAAAAAGAGGGTTAATGTGCCCACATTCATGACTACAAATAGACCCCATAACTAGTCTTTATATCAATTCTATCATCATCATTGAATTCATATTCTCTTTAGGGAGAATAATGATTATCCTCATCAAAATCAATGTCAATGTGGTCCATATACATAGTTGGTGTGATCTTCAAGATACAATCAAGTGTAGAAGAAAACAAAGCTTGATGACTTATAGTGAACCATTTCTAAAGAATTACTAATGGTTGTGAAGGAGCTAAACTAGTATGTAGATTGGCTTGAAAATTTTAAGCTAAAAACATTTAAAATTTAATCCTGAAAGGTATGCTCAAAGTAATAAATATATTTCTCACTTGAGATAGAGAGATATGAACAACAAGATCATCAGAAGCTTTCATTGGCATAATATAATCTAAAAATTCATACAAATAATCTAAAATTTTAGTAGATGACCAGAAATTTTATAATGTAGGATTAAAACATGGCCAAAATATAGACAATTAGATCAAGAATTCAAATCCATGTCTACAAATGAAATTTTTAAAAGGATTATTTATACCAGTAATCTTTGGATTATTGGCTTCATGATATAATATTATTTTTGAACACTATTTCTTGCCATCGGGTTCTTGAAATTAAGACATCCATGCCAAATGAGTATTATTGAGTTCTACAAAATCTTCTTGAGATTTTTTTGTGAGAGCATTAATCTCATGAGTTTTGAAATTATTATTGTCATGACTGACTATTTTGAATTAAATTTTCTAGATATAAAATCAGTAAGGTAGTTCTTCTTTTCAGTAATGTGTTTTATAGAGAAATCAAAGTCTGACAGAAGTATTACCCACCTGATTAACCTGTTCATAGATCCTTTCTTTATATTTTTAGTAGAATGAAGAATACTCATAAAATTATTCAAATCAAATTTAATAAAAAAATTTGATCTCATAAATAACATAAAATCTTGAATAGCTTTAATAATAGCAAGAATCTCTTTGTGAGTAGAATGATAATTTTTCTCAGCCTATTTTAAAAAAATTGAAGAAAATATACAAGGTTTTTTTGAACCATGTGATAGTCTCTCTTTCAAAACTACACCCCAATATAGTTTTGAGAAATTTGTTTCAATAATATTTAAACCATTATCAGATAAGACTAATGATGGTAAATTTTGATAATTCTATTTTAATCTCTGAACTATTTTTATCATCTCATATGACCATGCTGGAGGATTTTTTTTAGCTTTTTATTTAGAAGTATTCTATCCTGTGAAATATTATAGTAATAATCTACTACATAGTTTACACAACTAAAAATCTTTGTAGTATTTTTTTATCTTTGAGTTCATCAAAAAAAAAATTAATATTCTTCAAGACATGTTCCTAGACTACAACTCCTAATTTTATAGTAACACCTAAGAACTCAATCTCATCTTTAAAAATAGACATTTTTTTTAGATAGAACTAAACCATTGTTAAATATAATATGATAGAATTGTTTTAGGTGTTTTATATGATCTTTAGGAGATTTTGAAAAGATCAATATATCATCCATGTAAACAATGATAAAATCAAAATATGGAGATAAAATCTTATTCATCATTTTCTTAAATATGCTAGGAGTAGTCTTTAAGCCAAAATATAAGACATTCCATTCATATTGTCCAAATGGAGTGACAAATGCAGTCTTATCCTTATCTTGTTTTGCTATCTATATTTTAAATTAAACTTGTTGTAAACTTTAAGTCCACTTATTATTTGCAAGATTTCATCTTTTAAAGAGATTGGATGTTGAACAGGTAATACATATTTATTAAGAACATAATTAATGACTAACTTTTTCTTTCTTTTTATCTATTCTAATATTTTATTCACATAAAATGTTTCACAAGCCCAAGGTCTATTAGAATCTCTTATCGAGCCTTGCTCCTTGAATTTATTTATTTCCTAAAAACATTCTTCTTTAAAAGGAGGCATATCTGAATGGTGTGATTTGAACTTGGGTTCTATTTCTTTGTCATTCTTATCCTTTATCATCTTTAGTTCAATTCAACATTCATGTATTTTTTATTTCTGAATGTCAAAGCATTTTCAGAGCAATAATCTTTTTAAATTTTTTTAAATATTAGTTCAATGCTGGCATGACATAGATTTATTTTTTTTGTATCTATTTGATATCAACTAATTTTTTTGGTTTTTACTTCATAGGGATTCTATATTCATATCTATATTTCTTGTATAAATAATATTTCTTTTCAAAACTTATTTCATGTAGTTGAATTGTAATAGGATAAAAAGTAGACAAGTTATCTGAACCAATCATCATGTCACACATAGATATTTCATGTTGTAATATCTTAAAATGATAGATAGAGTCACCAAGCATAACAAGAATAACTAAAAACAATTACAAAATTATAGTTTTTATATTGAAAGTCAACTTATAAAAATTAGTGTTTCACATATCAATAGGAATAGAATGATATTTAACAAGAGAAATATCAGCTCATGTGTTAAGAAATACATTTAAGTTATATGGTTTAAAACCATCCTATTTGATTTAAATTTCACATACTACATTATTAAAATTATAAACTGATATTTGATGTATAGTTGAATTTTCATGAGAGGTTTTCCCCTCCTCAAAATGAGATTTTATCTCAGTAGTTACTTGCAGCAATTTTTTTTCAAAGAGTTGTTCATGTTCATTGGCAAGAGCTTCCTCTTTCATAATATATTTTAATTCAATCTGAGTTTTAGTTAAAAATATCTAGGTTGATAGATTCACTTTTTTCATCAATTGGTTATATCATATGTATCAGGGTGATAGGCAGCTTCAATCATAGGAACTTTAGGGATTTTAATTCTTGAGATAAAGGATCATTTTACTTTTTTTGTTGATCTAACTATAGAGAATACTTTTGCTCAGCAGCTACAATTTATTATTTTCAAAATACTCTTTTAGAAATCATATATGTAAGAGTTTTAGCATATCTTTCTTTGAGGAAATATATTTATTGAGATAAATTCAAAGCATCTAAAAATAGAGCAAAAATCATATGAATCTAAAATTCTATATCATAATCATAATCAAATGATTTATCTTCTGATTTAATGTCAATAAGATTCATATTTACTTGATTATCAAATTTATCATTATCTAATTCTTTTCATAGAATATTTGACTCATATTGAAGTTCATCTTCATCAAAGACTAAAACATATTCATCTTCATTAATTCCATGGCTATTCATAAAATTGATCTTCTTGGATTATTTCTTCTTATTAGGATATTTATTTACATAATAATCATCTTGACAAATGAAACATTTAACTAATTTCTTTTGGAACTCATGTTTCTTTTTTCTGAATATCCTTCTATGACCAAAATTTTTTTCCTAGATTTGTATCTAGTCTTCCAAAGCTTTATATAAGTTTTAAAAAAATTCTGATAAATATTTATAAGAATAAGATTTGTATTTCTTCTTATTATATCTATATCTATGTATAGCCATACAACTAAAATTATCATCAATAAAATTACATAATTTTACACCAATCTATTCATGAAACTTCATAGTTTCTTTATTTGCTTTTATTTTTACACATAGTCTTTCATTGACTACTTTAATATTTGATTTATCCTTCCAAAAGATATAGTTAGGATATCATCACCCATAACAGCTTTAGACTTTTTAGAAAAATACTTAGGAAAATATTATATGTATCTAATCTTATATGTTGGATTAAAGATTTTATTAGTATTATAGAACATATTTTTTATATATCACATATATTCTACTAGCCTGATCATATCACATAATTTTGCTTTAAGAAATTTTGTTTTGTTTGATACTTTATCATTATCAAGATTGCAAACACATTTAAAAATTAAAGCAGTACAGACTGCTAAAATAAGTTTTGAATGAGTGTATATACTTTCATGAAATATTGGACCACTAGCATCCCACCATTTTTTAATATTTCCTATAAACCCATTTTTAATTTATTGAGTAACACTGAGGAGATCTTTCTTAAGACCATGAATTTGTATACTAGTCTAAGCTATCATTGCATGAATCATTTTTTCTTCTTCTTTCTAGTGGTTCACAATTGAATTTCTAAAAGAAGGGTTGAAGATTCAATGTTCTTATTTGAGAATCTAATGGAGGTTTAAATTTTGAAGATTTTCTTATTTCAAAATAGCTTTCAGCTTGAGTAGGTTCAATCTTATGCATACCTACTTGAAAAATCTTATCAAGAGCTCTCTCAAAATTAGGTAAACGTTTTGTTTTAGATTTCTTGAATGATTCTCTTTGTATTTTTAGAACATTTTGCCAAGAGTGAATATCTTGACTATATTCAATATATTTTGTAGCAATAATTTTTGACTGATAAACTAATTTTGGTTGATAATAAGATTGTTCTTTATCCTTCAATGTATCTAGAATATCAAAAATAGAAGATAAGCTAAAATTTTGATTTATAATTTCTCTAGTTATACTATCAAAGGTTGAAGATAGTTATTTGATTTCCTAATGTACTTCTTCTTGCTTTGTTTCTATACTAAAAATTTAAATTTTTTAAATCTATTTCAATGGAAGTCATACTAGTCTTAAGTTGATCTTGATTTTGATTAATAATTTTTCTTCAGCAATCATATCATCTACCTTTGTTTCAACTGATTATTGTTGTAGTCTAATACTGCTAGCCTCATTATCTAACTTTTGAATATCCTGACTTGGTGGGTAGTAGTATTATCATTCAAGACATTAATAGCTCTAATAATTTCTCCTTTCTGATATAACTCAATGCTCTTTAACTTTTTTAAAACTTGATTAAGACTTTGTTGTATTTTTAAAATTTTATTATTCAAGCATTTAGTAACAAGATTATTCTAATTTATTATCTTAACTTTTGTAGACTGATCATGACTCTTATTAGTGGATCTAAGATAATACATCTGTGCTCTATTTTTTCATCTGATAAATATTGATTTAAATTAGTAAGCATTGAGAATCCCTTTTCTATGTATGATTCATCTCCTAGAGGAGTTTGAAATATATATGACAATTTTCTTCTTCCTTTCTAGACTTTCCCCAGAAGTTCCTTCCATATTAATCATTTTGGCTTCAGGAAGTAAGTTTTTATTTTTCTTAAGAAGTCTTTCTATAGTTAAATCTCTTTTAACCATGTGAATATTGGATTGATTTGGATGACTAATTATTGTTTGGCAATCAATATAGTAAATTGAATTTACTTGAGGGTCATGGATTTTTTTTAGATGCAGGCAGTGAGGATTCATTAGAAGTAAGGGTTATTACAATTATAGATTTAGCATATGCTCTTTTAGATCATTATGGGAGTCAAATATGATAATATATTTGTTTGGTATGTCTTTTATAGATGTAGCAAATGATAAATATTTTTTGGGCTTTTGAATAAAATCTATGTCTACAATCCATTTTCTAAAAAACTTAATATCAGAGCAAGAAATTTATCTAACTAGTATTATCTAAATATTTTTTGTGGCTCGACACACCATGTTTTTGCCTTACACAAGAGTGTGCTTTACTATAGGATGTAGGGTGTTATTTAAATGATACATGATTTGATATTTAATAGCAAGAGGACAAGATCTAGAGATCATATCTAATCCATGAGTTTGAAAGAAATGATCTAAGGCTTTATTTAAGTTTTCTTCTTAATGAATGGTAACTAGATAATTTGGATAAATAATTATAAAAATTGGACCATCATGAAGACTAGTTTAAATAGCATTTTGTAAGCAAGCACTAAAATTTGTATGCCTATTATCAAGTAGACATCCTAAAATACTGACATTCAAATCTCTTCTAAAAAAAACACCAATAATAATAACACCAATATGTAAGAACTTATATTTAGACTAGGATTTTAATTAATGGATAGTTTTATCATCAACCACTTGTAATTGGTATTTATATTCATCATTTTGTTTGACTTGGATAACATTTTCAGAAACTTCTATGGTAGTAGAAATTAAATTAAATGGTGAAATTTTATCATAGACTTTTGTGGCCTTAAGAGTTGAGATCTTCCATTCAGGACTAAGATTTTATTTATTAAAATCTATAGTTGCTTCATTTATAAAAAAAATGAACCAATAGATATACTAGAGAGAGTACAGACATCAAATGTACCTATAGTATCTAAAGTTATCTAATTTGATGTATCCATAGTCTTTATATCATCAGTATTATATAGATCCTCAATCACATCTTTCTCATAGCTTTATGAGATCATTCCCTTCCCTATTATTTGTAGAGGATATGGAAATAATATACTAGAATAATAGTAAGATAGATATAGATAACAAATATCATTTAGTGTTGATCCTATAAACATAATTTTGTAGCTCATCAAAATCAATGTCAATATTTTATGATGTCTACATGATAATAGGCATACAAACTTTATTTTTTACTTAAAAAATATTGTTCAAATTGGTCTTCATGATGGTCCAATCTTTATAACTATTTATCCAAATTATTGATTGCCATTCATCAAGAAGAAAACTTAAAGTCTTAAACCTTTTTTTTCAAATTCATGGATTAGATATGATCCTTGGATCTTGTCCTCTTATTATTAAATATTAGATTATGTATCATTTAACTAACACCCTAAATCTTGTAGTAAAGCACACTTCCATGTAAGGTAAAAGCATGGTGTGTCAAGCCATAGAAAATAGTTAGATAATACCAATTAAATCATTTTTTTGATCTGATCTTAAATTTCTCAAAAAATAGATTATAAACATAGATTTGTTGAAAATCTTAAAAAATTATTATCATTTTCTACATCTATAAAAGACTTATCAAATAAATCTATTATCAGATTTGAATCCTAGAATGATCTAAAAGATCATATGTTAAATCTACAATTGTAACAACCCTTACCTTCAATGAATCCTTATTATCTGCATCTAAATAAAATCCATGACCCTCAAGTAGATTCATATTATTGTATTGATTTCCAAAAAAAATTAGTCATCCAAATCAAGTCAATATTCACATGGTTAAAAGATATTTAACCATAGAAAGGCTATTTGAGAAAAATAAAAAATTACTTGTTGAAGCCAAAATGATTAATATGGAAGGAACTTCTAGAGAAAATTTTGGAAAAGAAAAAAAAATCATATATGGAAAACTCCTCTAGGAGATGAATCATACATAGAAAATGGATTCCCAAAGCTTGTTGATTTCAATCAATATTTATCAGATGAAAAATATAGAGCATAGATGTATTATTTCATATCCACTGATAAGAGTCTTGATTAACTTATAGAAATTAAACTAATGAATTGGAATAATATTACTACTAAATAATTGAATAATAAAATTTCAAAAATATAGCAAAGTCTTGATCAGGTTTTAAAAATGTTAAAAAATATTGATTTATATCAAAAATGAGAAATTACTAGAACTATTAATATCTTGAATGATAATACTACTACCCACTACAGTCAGGTTATTTAAAAGCTAGATAATGAGGCTAGTAGTATTAGACTATAGTAACAATCAATTGAAATAAAGGTAGATGATATGATTGCTAAAGAAAAAATAAGTAGTCAAAGTCAAGATCAACTTAAGACTAGTATGACTTCCATTGAAATAGATTTAAAAAATCAAATTACTAGTCTAGAGACAAAGTAAGAAGAAGTACATTAGAAAATCAAATAGCTATCTTCAGCCTTTGATAGTATAGATAGAAAAATTATAAATTAAAATTTTAGCTTATCTTCTATTCTTGATATTCTAGATACATTGAAGAATAAAGGACAATCTTCTCAGAAACTAGAATTAGTTCATCGACCAAAAATTATTGTTATAAAGCATATTGATTACAATCAAAATATCCACTCTTGGCAAAATGTTTTAAAGCTACAAAAAGAATCATTCAAAAAATATAAATCAAAAAATTTCATTGATTTTAAGAGATCTCTTTAATAATATTTTCCAAGTAGGTATGGCTAACATTGAACCTACTCAAGCTAAAAGCTATTTTGAAATAAGAGAATCTTCAAAGTTTAAACCTCCATTAGATATTCAAATAACAACATTAAATCTTCAACCCTTCTTCTGAAAATTCAATTATGAACCACCAGAAAGAACAAAAGAAATTATTCATGCAATGATAGCTTGGGCTAGTGTACAAATTTATGGTTTTAAGAAATATCTCTGCGGTGTTACTCAACAAATTGCAAATGGGTTCATAGGAAATATTAAAGAATAGTGGGATTCTACTGGTCTAGTATTTCATAAAAATATATACACTCATTTAAAACCTATTTTAGCAATCTATAATGCTTTACATTCTAAATTTGTTAGCACTCTTGATAATGATAAAGCAGTAAATAAAGAAAAATTTCTTAAAGAATAATTGTGTGATATGACCAAGCTAGATGAATATATGTCCCATATGGAAAATTTGTTCTATAATACTAGTGAAATCTTTAATCTAGCATATAAGATCAGATACATAGAATGTTTTTCTAATTATTTTTCTACAAAGTATAAAGTCACTATGGGTGATTATATTCAAACTATGTCCTTTGGAAGGCTAAACCAAAATATTAAAGCAGTCAATGAAATGTTATATGCAAAAAAAAAGGCACATAAAGAAACTATGAAGTTTTAGAAACAAATTGGTGTAAAACTTTACAGTTTTATTGATGATAATTTAGTTATATAAATGTACATAGATATAGATAGTATAAAAAGAAAAATAAATATCATTCTTGTAAATGTTCATCAGAAGAATAATTTACTTATATAAAGCCTTGGAAGCATAGATACAAATCTAAGAAAAATAAATTTGGTCCTAGAAGGATATTCAAAAAAAATGAGTTCCAAAAAAAATCAGTCAAATATTTCATCTATCAAGGTGATAATTATACAAATAAGTTTCCTAATAAGAAGAAATAATTTAAGAAGTTTAATTTTTTGAATAGCCATGGAATTAATGAAGATGAATATGTTTTAATCTTTGATGAAGATGAACTTCAATATGAGTTAGATATTCTATGAAAAGAATCAGATAATGATGAATCTGATAATCAAATAAATATGAATCTTGTTGACACTAAATCATAAGATGAATCATCTGATTATGATTCTGATATAAGATTTTAGATTCATATAATTTTTGTTTCATTTCTAGATGCTTTGAGTTTATCTCAAAAATATCTTTCCTCAAAGAAAGATACGCTAAAACTCCTACATATATGATTTTTGAAAGAATATTCTTACAAAAACAAATTATAGTCATTGAGTATAAATATTCTCTATACTTAGCTCAACAAAAAAAGGCAAAAGGTTTCTTTGTCCCAAGAATTTCAATGTAAAATCCCTAAAGTTCATACGATTGAAGATGCCTATCAACCTGATATATATGATAGAGTCACTTGATGAAAAAAATAAATCTATCAACTCCAGATATTTTTAGCTAAAGCTCAAACTAAATTACAAGATCTTATGAAAGAAAAAGCTCTTTCCAATGAACTTGAAAAAAAATTTGAAGAAGAATTACTCTAAGTAATTAATGAGATAGAATCTCATTTTAAGAAAAAAAAAACTCTCATGAAAATTTAAATATATATCAGATATCAATATATACTACTAATAATCTAGTATGTGAAATTCAGATCAAATGGGATGATTTTAAACCATATAGCTTGAATGTTTTGCTTGACACATGTGTTGATATTTTTCTTGCTAGATATCAATCTATTCCTGTTGATATGTAGAAAGCTGATTTTCATAAATTGACTTTCAATACAAAAACTATAGTTTCAAAATTGTCTATAGTTATTTATATTATGCTTGGCAACTCTATCTATCATTTTACTATAGTACAACATGAAATTTCTATGTATGACATGATGATTGGTTCAAATAACTTGTCTACTTTCTATCCTATTACAATTCAACCACTTGAAATAATTCTTACAGATAAATATTCTTTATACAAGAAATTCAGATATGAATGTAGAATACTTATGAAAGAAAAGCTAAAGAAATTAGTTGATACTAGATGGGTACAACAAAAATTAAATATTTGTCATCTCAGCATTGAACCAATAATTGTAAAACTCAAAAATAATTGCTTCTCTGAAAATCCTTTGACATTCAAAAATAAGAAAAAACATGAATGCACAATTAAATTAAAGATGATAAAGGATAAGAATGGTAAAGAAATAGAACCCAAGTTCAAAACACACCATTTAGATATGTCTCCTTCTCTTAGAGAAGAATGTTTTTAATAAATAAATGAATTAAAGAATCAAGGTTTGATAAGAGATTCTAATAGCCTTTAGGTTTATGAAGCATTTTATGTGAATAAAAGATCATAATAGATAAGGAGAAAGAAAAAGTTAGTCATAAATTATGTTCTTAATAAATATGCATTACATGTTCAGCATTTAATCCTTTCAAAAGATAAAATCTTGTAAAGAATAATTAGAAGTAAGGTTTATAGTAATTTTGATTAAAAATCAAGATTTTGGTAGATACAAGGAGAAAAATAAGATAGGTATAAGACTACATTTATCTCTCTATTTGGACAATATGAATATAATGTCTTACCCTTTAGCTTAAATACTGCTCCTCACATATTTCAAAAAATGATGAATAAGATTTTCTCTCCATTTTTTGATTTTATCATTGTTTACATAAATGATATATTGATCTTTTCAAAATCTCCTAAAGATCATATAAAATATCTAAAACAATTCTATTGGATTATATTTGACAATGGTTTAGTTTTGTCCAAGAAAAAAATATCAGTTTTTAAAGATGAGATTGAGTTCTTAGGTGTTACTATAAAATTAGGAGAATTTACAACCCAAAAACATGTTTTAAAGAATATTAAGAACTTTCTTGATGAACTCAAGGATAAAAAAATTCTACAAAGAGTTTTGGTTGCATAAACTATGTAGTAGGTTATTATTATAATATTGCATAGGCAGAATACTTCTAAATAAAAGGCTAACAAAAAATCCTTCAACATGATCAGATGAGATGACAAAATTAGTTTAGAGAATAAAATAAAATTGTTAAAATTTGTCACTGTTAGCCTTATCGGGTAATGGTTTAAATATCATTGAAATAGATGTCTCAAAACTATATTGAGGTATAATTTTGAAAGAAAGACTATTAGATAGTTCAACAAAATCTTGCAAATTTGCTTCAAATTTTTTTAAATAGGGTCATAAAAATTATCATTTGACTCACAAAGAGATTATTATTGTTATTAAAGCTATTCAAGATTTTATGTTCTTTGTGAGATCAAAAAAATTTATGTTAGCTATGACTTGAATAATTTGATGAGTATTCTTCATTCTAATAAAAATTTAAAGAAAAGATCTATGAGTAGATTAACTAGGTGGACAATATTTCTGTCAGACTTTGATTTATCTATTGAACACATTGCTGAAAAAAGAATTATTTTACTTATTTTATATCTAAAAAAATTAATTCAAAATAGTTAGTCATGGAAATAACAGTTTTAGATGTTTGTGAAGAATTTCATCAGCATATATGAAGATCCACTCCATCTATTGCTAGCCAGTTAACTCATAAGATCAATGTTCTCACAATAAAATATCATGAAGCTTCTACAAAACTCAATAATACTCATTTGGTATGGACGTCTCAATTCCAATAACTCAATGATAAGAAATGGTGTTCAATAATAATGTTATATTATGAAGCCAATAATCTAAGGATTACTAGTACAAATAATCTTTTTAAAAAAATTATTTGCAGACATGGATTTGAATTCCTGATCCAATGGTCTACATTTTGGTCAAGTTTTAATCATTGATTATAAATCTTTTGGTCATCTACTAAAATTCTAGATTATTTGTATGAATTTTTGGATTATATCATGCCAGTGAAAGCTTATAATGATCTTGCTATTTATATCCCTTCAACTCAAGTGAGAAATATATTTATTGCTTTGAGGATACCTTTCAGATTAAATTTGAAATATTTTTAGTTCAAAAATTTCAATCCAATTTACATGCCAGTTTAGCTCCTACACAACCGTTAGTAGTGCTTTGAAAATGATTCACTATAAGTCATCAAACTATGTTTCCTTCTACACCTGGCAGTCATATCTTGAATATCCCATCAATTATATATCTGGACCACACTGACATTGATTTTGATGAGGATAATCATTAGTCTCCCCAAGGAGAATATGAATTGAATGATGATGATTGAATTGATATAAAGACTAGTTATGGGGTCTATCTATAGCCATTAATGTAGAAATGTTAACCCTCTTTTATTTTTAGTGGACCTCACCACTTTTATTAAAGGTGATAACCTATCGATCATATTGATAGATTCCTTTTTCTTTTGTGTTTGGCAATGCGTAATGGGCCCATAACCCACAATATTTTGGCATCTTGCCTTCTATCCATTAATTCAACATATTTATGTCAACTGTTGATATTCTCATTTCATCTTATAAATATGAGGAGTTCTTTGTGTCATAAGCATTGAATGCCTAGAATCAAGTCTGATGTCTAAGTCCTAGAAAGTCAAAAAAAATGTATACTCTTTGCTTGTCTTCTCTATGGGATCCTACGAATCAAAAACTTTTTCTAAAATGATGTTTATGATATATTTTTTGTATGGAATTACTCTACTATATCTGGTATAATAGCTTGTCTATAATCACTCTGTGTAGTCTTTTAGTATTGATCATGTATGTAGTGGTATCAAAGCAAAAATAATCAACTTATAGCTGCATATTCATGTCAAATGATTCATAGGATCTGAAGAAGTACATCAAGAAAAGGACTTATCACATATATTTGATAGTCTTATATATCCTTTATATATTAATTATAGTTTCTAATTCAAAAGGAAAACACCAATAGTAATAATGCTAATATGCAAAAATGCATATTCGCTTTAATTATATGTATAACCTTATTGAGATAATCTTAAATATTAATTAAATATTAATTAAGATTTTATAACCTTAGTGAGATAAATAATCAAAATATATATTTAAAGGATTATATAATTTATTAATTTCTTTACTAAAATATTTAAAATATGTTTCTTGTGTGGAATTTGAATTATATATATATATATATATATATATATATATATATATATATATAATAGTTTAAAATTTATATTAGTATATATAATTTAAAATATATATATATATATATATATATATATATATATATAAATATATAATAGTTTAAAGTTTATATTAATATATAATATATATATATATATATATATATACATATATTTTAAACTATTATAGATATTATAGTTGTTTAAATTATATATATATATAAATATCTAATAATAATTTAATATATATATATATATATATATATATATATATAAATTATATATATTAATATAAACTTTAAACTATATATATATATATATATATATTATAGTTTAAAGTTTATATTAATATATATAATTTATATATATATATACATATATTTTAAACTATTATATATATATATATATATATATATATATGAAATTTAAGTTTATATTAGTATATATAATTTAAACAACTATAATATCTATAATAGTTGTTTAAATTATATATACTAATATAAACTTAAATTTTATATATATATTATAGTTTAAAGTTTATATTAATATATATAATTTATATATATACATATATTTTAAACTATATATATATATATATATATATATATATATATATAATTTAAGTTTATATTAGTATATATAATTTAAACAACTATAATATCTATAATAGTTGTTTAAATTATATATACTAATATAAACTTAAATTATATATATATATATATATATATATATATATAATTTAAGTTTATATTAGTATATATAATTTAAACAACTATATATATATAATAGTTGTTTAAATTATATATACTAATATAAACTTAAATTTTATATATATATTCAAATTAAATGGGATGGTTCTAAACCATATAGCTTGGATCTCTGCTTGATACACATGTTGATATCTCTCTTGTTAGATATCATTCTATACCTATTGATATGTAGAAAGTTGAATTTCATAGGTTAACTTTCAATACAAAAATTATAGTTTTAAAATTATTTGCAGTTATTCTTGTTATGTTTGGTGATTGTATCTATAATTTTAAGATAGTACAACATAAAATGCTAATGTATGATATGATGATTGGCTCAAATAAGTTGGCTACTTTGTACCCTATCACAATTCAACCACATGAAATAATTCTTGCAAAAAAATATTCTTTATACAAGAAATTTAGATATAAATGCAAAATTCCTATGAAAGAAAAACCAAAGAAACCAGTTATCTTTGTGTCTGAATTGAATGCCTGGAGACAAGTCTAGAGTTTAACCTAGTAGTTGAGTCATAGGGAGTCAGGAAAAAGTGTATGCTCTTTGCTTGCCCTCTTTGTGAGATCCTATGAATCAAAAACTTTTCTTAAATATATTATTTATGATATGTCTATTGTAATTAATCTACTAAATGTTGCATGTCTATAAGCTTTGTAAGCTCTCTATGTGTCTGATTGCATGATCCTGTGCTTTTTCATCAAATATCAGTATATAATACTAATAATCTAGTATGTAAAATTTAGGTTAAATGGGATGATTTATAATCATATAGTTTGGATAATTTGTTTGATAAAGGTGATAATATCTATCTTGTTAGATATCATTTTATCCCTACTGAAATGTGGAAAGCTGAATTTTATAGGTTAATTTTCAATACAAAAATTATAATTTCAAAATTGTTTGCAGTTATTCTTGTTATGCTTGGTGACTCTATCTATCATTTTAAGATAATACAACATGAAATGCCAGTGTATGATATGATGATTGGCTCAGATAACTTGTCTACTTTCTACCTTAACATAATCATTATAAATCTTTTCCATGATATGTTTTTTCTTGTAAGAGTTGAGATCTTTCATTTAGATCTAGGATTTTCTTCATTAAATTATACAATTATTTCATTTGTAAAAAATAATGAACCAATAGATATATCAAAAAGAGTATAGACATTAGATGTAATTGTAATATTTGGAGTTATCTAGTTTGGTGCATCCATAGTCTTCATATCATCGGTATTATACAGATCTTCTATCACATCTTTCTCACAGCTTTATGGGATTATTCCCTTCCTTATTGTCTAAAGATGATATGGAGACAAAAACCAAAATAACAATAAGATAGATATAGATAATAAGAGATGAAAGTGTAATATTATTGATATATCAAAGAGGTATTATAAAAGCAACATGATTTAAACATAACCTTGATAGAATAATTATATAGCTCTGATACCATTAACAACATGATCATGCAATTAGACACATAAAGAGATTACAGAGCTTATAGACATGCAATATCTAACCGAGTAATAATAATAGACATATCATAAATAACATATTTAGGAAAAGTTTTTAATTCGTAAGATCCCACAAAGAGGGAAAGTGAAGAGAATACACTTTTTCCTGACTCACTACGACTCAACTACTAGGCTAAACTCTAGACTTGACTCCAAGAATTCAATGCTTATGACATGAAGAACTTCTCATATTTATAGGATGAAATGAGAAGATCAATGGTAGACACAAAGATGTTGAATCAATAGATAAAATGCAAGATGTTAAAAGTTAGTGGGTTATGGGCCCACTGCACACCGTCTAACAAGAAAAAGCAAATAAGAAATCTATCGACATGGCCAACAGGGTACCACCTTTTGAAAGTGGTGAAGTCCATAAAAATAAGAGAGGGTTATTATTTCCATATTCATGGCTATGAATAGATCTTGTAACTAGTCTTTATATTAAATTAGTCATCATCATTAAATTCATATTCTCCTTAGGGAGAACAATAGTTGTCATAATCAGAATCATAGTTAGTGTGGTTCATATATAAAGCTGATAGAATCCTTAAGATATGACCATCAAGTGTAAGAGAAAACATAGTTTGATGACTTATAGTGAATCATTTCTAAATAATTTCTAACGATTTTGTAGGAGCTAAGCTAGCATGTAGATTAACTTGGAAATTTTAAACTAAAAATATTTCAAACTTAATCTTGAAAGGTATCTTTAAAGCAATAAATATATTTTTTACTTGATCTGAAGGGATACGAATAGTAGGATCATTAGAGGCTTTCATTGACATAATATAATCTAAAAATTCAAATAAGTAATCTAGTATTTCAATAGATGACCAAAAATTCACTGTAGTAGGGTTAAAATTTGGCTACAAAGTAGACCATTAGATTAAGAATACAAAACCATGCATGTAAATAAAAATTTTAAATAGATTATTTATACCAATAATCTTTGAACTATTAGATTAATGATATAACATTATTGTTGAACACCACCTTTTGCCATCAAGTTCTTGAAATTGAGATGTCCATGCCAAATGAGTATTATTGAATTTTACATATGTTTCATGAGATTTTATAGTGAGATCATCATTTTTATGAGTTAACTGATTAGTAATAGATGAAGTGGATCTTCATATATATTGATAAAATTCTTCACAAACTTTAGTAACTGTTACTGCTATGACTGAGCATTTTAAATTATCTGAATTAAATTCTTTGGATATAAAATCAGCAAGACAATTTTTTTTCAAGAACATACTCAATAGAGAAGTCAAAGTTTGAGAAAAACATTTCCCACGTAGTTAACCTACTCATAGATCTTTATTTAGATTCTCAGTAGAATGAAGAATACTCATAAATTTATTTAAATCATATTTAATAAGAATTTTTTTAATCTCATAAAAAAACATAAAATATTAAATAGCCTTAATAACAAGAATTTTTTTGTGAGTAGAATGATAATTTTTTTGAACTTATTTTAAATTTCTTGAAGCAAATATACAAAGTTTTTTTGAACCATCTGACAGTCTTTTTTTAAAAACTGCACCATAATATAATTTGGAAGTATCTATTTCAATAATATTTAGACCATTATCAAGTAAAATTAAAGGTGGCAAATTTTGATAATTATGTTTTATCTTTTGAATAGCTTTTGTCATTTTATCTAACCATGCTAGAGGATTCTTTGTTATCTTTTTATTTATAAGAATTATGTCATGCACAATATTATAATAATAATCTACTATATAGTTTACACAACCAATAAATATTTGTAGCAAATTTTTATCTTTGAGCTAATCAAAAAATATTCTTAATATTATTTAAAACATGTTCCTGAACTACAACTTCTCCTAATTTTATAGTAACTCTTAAAAACTCAATCTCATCTCTGAAGACTTACATTTTTTCTCAAATAAAACTAAACAATTGTCAAACACAATATAATAGAATTGTTCTAGATAATTTTGATGATATTTAGGAGATTTTGAAAAAACTAATATATCATCTATATAGACAATGATAAAATTAGAGTATGCTAAGAAAATTTTATTCATCATTTCTTGAAATATACTAAGAGCAATCTTTAAGCCAAAGGATAGGATATTCTATTCATATTATCTAAATAGAGTAATAAATATAGTCTTATCCCTATCTTGTTATGCTACTTGTATCTACCAAAATCATGATTTTAAATCAAACTTATTATAAATTTTGTTTCTACTTATTCTTTGCAAGATTTCATCTTTTGAAAGAATAGGATGTTGAACAGGTAAAATATATTTATTAAGAGGAAAATAATTTATAACTAGTATTTTTTTACCCCTTGTTTGCTTTAATCTTTTATTTACATAAAATGCTTCACAAGCCCAAGGACTATTAGAATCTCTTATCAAACCTTGTTTTTTTAATTACTTTATCTCCTAAAAATATTTTTCTCTAAGTGAAGAAGACATTCCTGAATGATGTGCCTTAAATTTGAGTTCTATTTTTTTTCCATTTTTATCCATTGCCATCTTCAATTTGATTTTGTATTCATGTATTTTTCTATCTCTAAATGCCAAAGTATTTTTAGAGAAACAGTTCTTTTTAAGTTTTTTAATTATTCGTTCAATGCTAGCATGAAAATGATTTACCTTCTACTATATCCTTTTGATATCAACTGATTTTTTTAGCTTTTCTTTCATAAAAAATCTCCATTCATATCTAGATTTCTTATATAAAGAATATTTGTATGCAAGAATTATTTCATGTCACTGAATTGTGATAGGTTAGAAAGCAGTCAAGTTATTTGAGCCAATCATCATATCATACATTGGAATTTCATGTTGTATTATCGTAAAATGATAGATAGAGTCACCAAACATAACAAGAATAACTACAAACTATTTTGAAACTATAATTTTTATATTGAAAGTTAACCTATGAAAATCAGCTTTTCACATATCAACAGGGATAGAATGATATCTAGCAAGAGAGATATTAACACATGTATCAAGCAGAACATCTAAGTTATATGGTTTAAAACCATCCCATTTAATCTAAATTTTACATACTGAATTATTAGTATTGTATACTGATATCTTATGTATGTTTGAATTATTATTATAAGTTTCTTCCCTGTTTAAAATAAGATTCTATCTCATTAGTTACTTGGAGCAATTCTTCTACAAAGAGGTGTTTATGTTTATCAACAAGAGCTTCTTCTTTCAGAAGATCTAGTAATTTAATCTAATATTTAGCTAGGAAAAATTGAAGTTGATAGATACACTTCTTTCACCAAGTAGCTCTATCATATGTGTCAGGTTGATAGCCAGCTTCAATTGGAGAAGCTTTCTAGTTTTTAGATCAAAATTTTCAAGACAAAATATTATTTTTCCTTTTTTGTTGAACTAAATAGAGAGAATATTTTTACTCAATAGCTATAAATTATTATTGTAAAAATATTCTTTTAGAGATCGTATGGCAAGATTTTTAACATATCTTTCTTTGAAAAAAGATATTTGTTGGGATAAACTTAAGGTGTCTAAAAAAGAGTAAAAATCATATGAATCTAAAATATTATATCAAAATCATAATCAGATAATTCATCTTCTGATTTAGTGTCAACTAGATTCATATTTACTTGATTATTAGATTTATCACTATCAGATGCTTCTCATAAAATATTTGACTTATATTGAAGTTCATCTTTTTCTGAAACTAAAACATATTTATCTACATTCATTACATGGCTATTCAAAAAATTATTTTTTTTGAAATTTTTTCTTATTAAAAACTTTATTTGTATAATGATCACTTTGACAGATGAAATATTTATAGAGTTCTTTTGGAACTCATGTTTCTTTTTTTTTAATATCCTTCTCAAACCAATTTTTTTTCTAGATTTATATCTAGGCTTCCAAGACTTATTAGAAATAAATTTTTTTTATGAAGAATATTTACCAGAATAATATTTTTTCTTATTTTTTTCTATCTATATCTATGCACATCTGTACAACTAAAATTATCATTGATAAAATTATATAATTTTGCATCAATTTGTTTGTGAAGATTTATAGTTTCTTTCTGTGCTTTTCTTTCTGCACATAAATTTTCATTGATTGCTTTGATATTTTGATTTATCCTTCCTAAGGACATGGTTGGAAGATTATCACTCATAAAAAATTTATATTTGGTAGCAAAATATTCAAAAAATGATTCTATATACCTAATCTAGTATGTTAGATTAAAAAAAATTCTAGTATTATAAAACATATTCTCTATATAGCACATATATTCATCTAACCATCATATGATTAAGCTTTAAGAAACTTTATTTTGTTTATTTTTTTATCATTATCAAGTGTGCCAACAAATTCAGAAAGTAAAGCATTACAGAGTGTAGAGATTAGTTCTGGATGAGTGTATATACTTTCATGAAACACTAGATCAACTGCATCCCACCATTCTTTGATATTTCTTATAAAGTCATTTTTAATTTGATGACTAACACTAAAATTATCTTTCTTAAGACCATTAATTTGTACATTGATCCAAGCCAACATTGTATGAATCATTTATTTTCTTTTTTCTAGTGGTTCGTAATTGAATTTTCAAAATAAATATTGAAGGTTTAATGTCCCTATTTGAGAATCTAGTGGAAGTCTACACTTTGAAGATTCTCCTATATAAAAATAACTTCAATTTTGATAAGTTTAATTTTATCCATTTTTACTTGGAAGATCTTATCAATAGATTTTTCAAAATTAGACAGACTTTTTAATTTAGATTTTGTGAATGATTCTCTTTGTATTTTTAAAATATTTTTCTAGGAATAGATATTTTAACTATAATCAATATTTTCTAAGACAACAATTTATGGTTATGGCTGAGAATATTGTCATTTATCTTTTAGTGAATATAGAATACCAGGAATAGAAGATAAGCTAGAGTTTTAGTTTATAATTTCTTTAGATATGTTATTAGAGGCTGAAGATAGTTATCTAATTTCTTGATGTGTTTCTTTCTATTTTGTCTCAAGAATAGTAATTTGAGTTTTCAAATCTACAATAGAAACCATACTATTCTTAAGAAGGTTAACCAAGTGGGAAAATTTTCTATCAGACTTTAAGTTGTCTATTGAGCATATTCTTGGAAAAAATAATTATCTTACTGATTTTATATCTAGAGAATTTAATTTAGATAATCTAGAACACTCAGTCATGGTAGTAACAGTTACTAAAGTTCATGAAAAATTTCATCATCATATATGGAGATCCACTCCATCTATTGTTAATCAATTAACTCATGAAATTGATGTTCTCACTAGAAAATCTCATGAAACTTTTACAGAACTCAATAATACTCATTTGTCATGGATATCTCAATTTTAAGAACTTGATGGTAAAAGGTGGTATTCAATAACAATTTTATATCATGAAGCTAATAATCCAAAGATTACTGATATAAATAATTTATTTAAAAATTTCATTTACAAGCATGGTTTTGAATTCTTAATCTAACAGACTACCTTCTGGCCAAGTTTTAATCCTGATATAGAGAATTTTTTATCATCTACTGAAATACCAAATTACTTATTTGAATTTTTGATTATATTATGCCAATGAAAGCTTCTGATGATCATTTTATATGTATCCCTCTATATTAAGTGAGAAATATATTTATTGCTTTAAAGATACCTTTCAAGATTAACTTTGAAATATTTTTTAGTTTAAAATTTTTAAGTTAATCTACATGCTAGCTTAGCTCTTCCACAGCCATTAGCAACTCTTTGAAAATGGTTCACTATAAGTCATCAAGTTGTGTTGTCTCCTACACCTAGTGGTCATATCTTAAGGATTCCATTAGCTTTATACATAGACCACAATGATTATGATTCTGATGATGATAACCATTATTCTCTCCAAGGAAAATATAAATTTAATGATGATGACTAATTTAATATAAAGACTAGTTATGGGGTCTATTCATAGCCATGAATGTGGGCACGATAACCCTCTCTTGTTTTTATGAACCTCACCACTTTCAAAATGTGATAACCTATTAAATGTGTCAACATATTTTTTGTTTATTTTTTTTGTTAAGTGGTGCGTAGTGGGCCCATAACCCACTAACTTTTGGAATCTTATCTTATATCCATTGATTTAGCATCTTTGTGTCGATCGTTGATCTTCTCATTTCATCTTATAAATATAAAGAGTTCTTCGTGAAATTAAGCATTGAATGTCTGGAGTCAAGTCTACAGTTTAGCCTAGTAGTTGAGTCATAGTGAGTCAATAAAAAGTGTATACTCTTTGCTTGCCTTTTTTGTGGAATCTTTTGAATCAAAAACTTTTCCTAAATATTGTATTTATGATATATCTATTATAATTAATCTATTAGATGTTGTATATATGTAAGCTATGTAAGCTCACTATGTGTCTGATTGCACAATCTTATTGTTAATGGTATCAAAGACATGTCAATATTCTATCAAGATTATGTTTAAATGATGTTGCTTCTATAATACCTCTCTGATATATCAATAAAATTACACTTTCATGTCTTGCTATCTGTATCTATCTTGTTTTTATTTTGGTCTTTTATCTCTATATCATCTTCAAACAATAGGGAAGAGAATGATCTCATAAATATGTGAGAAAGGCATGATAGAAGATCGATATAGTACTGATGATATGAAGACAATGGATGCATCAAACCTGATAACTCTAGATACTATAGGTACATCTAAATTTTGTATTCTCTTTGATATATCTATTGGTTCATTTTTTTTTGCAAATGAAGTGACTATAGAATTTAATGAAGAAAATCCTAGTCCTGAATGGAAGTTCCAACTCTTAAGGCCACAGATGTGTCTGATAAACTTTTATCATTTCATCTAATTACTAAAACTACCATAATTTTTTTTAAAATGTTATCCAAGTTAAGCAGAATGATGATTATAAATACCACTTGCAAATAGTTGATGATAAAACTATCCATCAATTAAAATCTCAATTTAAATATAAGTTTTTGTATATCTGTGTCGTTACTATTGGTGTTTTCCCTTTATTTAAAAAAGGTCTAAATGTTAGTATTTTAGGATGCTTATTTGATAATAGACATACCGACTTTAGTGCTTATTTACAAAATATTATTCAAAATGGTCTTCATGATGATTTGATTTTCTCAATTATGTATCTAAATTATCTAATCATCATTCATCAAGAATAAAATATAAATAAAGTATTGAAGCTTTTCTTTTAAACTCATGAATTAGACATGATCCCTAGATCCTATCCTTTTACTATTAAATATCAAGTCATGTATCATCTAACCAATACCTTTCACTCTGATGTCAAGCATACTCCCACACAAGACAAAAGTGTGGTGTGTCACATAATAGAAAATAGTTAAATAATCCCAATTGAATCAATTTCTTGGTTAGATCTTAAGTTTCTCAAAAAATAGATAGTAGACATAGACTTTGTTCAAAAGCTTGAAAAATATTTATCATTTGATATATCTATAAAAGATTTTCCAAATAAATTTATTATCAGATTTGACTCTCAGAATGATTCAAAGACCATATTTTAAATATACAATTGTAGCAACCCTTACCTCCAATCAATTCTCACTATCTATATCTCAAGAAAGTCCATCACCCTCAAATAGAATTATATTATTTTATTGATTATCAAAAAATAATAAGTCATCCAGATTAATCTAGTATTAAAATGGTTAAAAGAGATTTAGCCATACAAGAAATGTTAGAGAAAAATAAGAAGTTACTTGCTGAAGTCAAAATAATTAATATGGATAGAACTTTTGAAAAAAAGACTAAAAAATAGGAAGAGGAAGGTCATATATAGAAAAATCCTCTGAGAGATGAATCATACACAAAAAAATATTCTCAAAGCCTACTAATTTTAATCAATATTCACTTGATGAAAAATATAAGGCATAAGTGTATTATCTCAGAACATTTGACAAAAGTCTTGATCAGTCTACAAAAGTTAAGTTAATGAATTGAATTGATCTTGTAACTAAATATTTGAACAATAAAGTTTTAGAAATATAGCAAAGTCTTGATTATGTTTCTAAGATGTTAAAGATTAGTACATTATATCAAAAAGAAGAAATTATTAGAGCCATTAATGTTTTAAATTATAATGTTATTACCTATTATAGTTAGCTTATTCAAAAAATAGATAATGAATTGAGTTGCATTAGACTACAATAACAATTTATTGAAACAAAGTTAGATGATATGATCACTGAGGAAAAGGTTATCAATCAAAACCAAGATTATCTTAGAACTAGTATGGTTTCTATTGAAACAAATTTAAAAACTCAAATTGCTACTCTTGAGACAAAACAAGAAGAAGAACATCAAGAAATTAAATAGTTATTTTCAGCTTCTGATAACATAACTAGAGAAATTGTAAACTAAAATTCTATATTATCTTTTATTCTTGATAATTTAGATTCACTAAAAGATAAAAGATAATCTTCTTAACCATAGCTAAAAATTGTTGTCCCAGAACATATTGATTACAGTCAAAATATCCATTCTTAGCAAAATATATTGAAAATATAAAGAGAATTATTCATAGAATCTAAATCAAAAAAATTGTCTAATTTTAAAAAAAAATTTGATAAAATCTTCCAAGTAGGAATGACTAAGATTTAACCTATCAAAACTAAAATTTATTTTGACATAGAAGAATCTTCAAAGTCTAGACCTCCACTATATTCTCAAATAAAGACATTGAACCTTCAACCTTTCTTTTGAAAACTCAATTGTGAACCACCAAAAAAAGGAAAAAAATGATTCATGCAATGTTAGCTTGGGCTAGTGTACAGACTCATAATCTTAAAAAAGATCCTTTCAGTGTTAATCAACAAATTATAAATGAGTTCATATAAAATAATAAATAATCACGGGATGCTAGTGGTCTAGTGTTGCATGAATGCATATACATTCATCCAGAACCAATCTCTACACTTTACAATGCTTTAGTTCTAAATTTATTGGCACACTTGATAATAAGAAAGAGCTAAACAAAGCAAAGTTTTTTAAAGCCTAATTATGTGATATGACTAGGCTAGATGAATATATGTGCTATACAGAGAATATATTCTATAATACTAAAAAAAATTTAATTTAACATATAAGATTAGGTATATAGAATCATTTTCTAAATATTTTTCTACCAAATACAAATTTTTTATGAGTGATAATCTTCCAACCTTATCTTTTGAAGGGATAAATTAGAATATTAAAACAATAAATGAAAGGTTATATGCAAAAAAAAAAAGGCACAAAAAAAATTTATGAAGTTTCATAAATAAATTGATGCAAAATTTTGTAATTCTATTAATGATAATTTTAGTTGTATGGATGTGCATAGATACAAACAGTAAAAAAAGAAGAATAAATCTCATTCTTGAAAAGGTTTCCCAAAAAAAGAATTTACTTATACTAAGTCTTGGAAGCCTAGATATAAATATAGAAAAAAGAAATTTGGTTCAAGAAGAATATTCAAAAAAAAAGAAACATAGATTCTAAAAGAATCTTGTCAAATGTTTCATCTATCAAGGTGATTATTATGCAAATAAATATTTTAATAAGAAAAAAGAATCTAAAAAATTATTTATTTTGAATATCCATGGAATCGATAAAGATAAATATGTTTTAATTTCAGAAGAAGATGAACTTTAATATGAGTCAGACATTTTGTGAGAAGTATGTGATAGTGATGAATCTGATAATCAAATAAATATGAATCTAACTGACATTAAATCAGAAAATGAATCATTTAATTATGATTTTGATATAGGATTTTAGATTCATATGATTTTTATTCCTTTTCTAGATACCTTGAGTTTATCCCAACATATATCTTTTCTTAGAGAAAGATATGCTAAAAATCTTGCCTATATGATCTCTGAAAGAATGTTTTTACAACAATAAATTGTAGCTACTAAGCAAAAATATTCTCTCCATTTAGCTCAACGAAAAAGGCAAAAAGATATTTTATCCCAAGAATTTCAATCCAAAAATCAGAAAGCTTCTTTGATTGAAGTTACCTATCAACCTGACACATATGGTAGAGCTACTTGGCAAATGAAGTGCATCTATCAACTTTAACTTTTTTTAATTAAATCTCAAACTGAAATACAAGATCTTCTGAAAGAAGAAGTTTTTGTTGATGAACACAAATACCTCTTTGAAGAAGAATTATTCCAAGTAAATAATAAGATAGAATATCATTTTGAGGGGAGGGAAACCTCTCATAATAATTAAAACATACATTAGATATCAGTATACAATACTAATAATCTAGTATATAAAATTCAAATTAAATGGGATGGTTTTAAACCATATAGCTTAGATGTTTTATTTAATATAGGTGTTGATATCTCTCTTATTAGATATCATTTTATCCCTATTGATATGTGGAAAGTTGACTTTCATATGTTGACTTTCAATATAAAAACTTTAGTTTTAGAATTGTTTGCAGTTATTTTTGTTATGTTTGGTAACTCTATCTATCATTTTAAGATAGTACAACATGAAATGCCAATGTATGATATTATGATTGGCTCAAATAACTTGACTATTTTTTTTCTTGTCACAATTCAGTCACATAAAATAATTCTTGCACAAAAATATTTTTTATACAAAAAATCTAGATATGAATGTAGATTTTTTATGAAAGAAAAGCCAAAAAAAATAGTTGATACCAGATAGATACAACGCAAGGTAAATATTTATCATGTTAGCATTGAATCAATAATTCAAAAACATAAAAAAGATTGTTACTTTGAAAATCTTTTGGTATTCAAAGATAGAAAAATACATGAATGTATAATCGAATTGAAGATGGTAAAGCATAAAAATGGCAAAGAAATAGAACCCAAGTTTAAGACACATCATTCAGGAATGTCTCTTTCACTTAGAGAAGAATGTTTTCAAGAGATAAAGCAATTAAAGGAACAAGGTTTGATAAGAGATTATAATAGCTCTTGAGGGATTGTGAAGCATTTTATGTAAATAAAAGATTAGAGCAAACAACGGGTAAAAAGAGACTAGTTATAAATTATGTTATTCTTAATAAATATGTTTTACTTGTTCAGCATCATATTCTTTTAAAAGATAAAATCTTGTAAAGAATAAGTGGAAACAAAGTTTAAAATAAGTTTTATTTAAAATAAAAAAATTGGTAGATATAAATAATAGAACAAAACAGGTACAAAATTGCATTTATTACTCCATTTAGACAATATGAATAGAATGTCCTACCCTTTGGCTTGAAGACTACTCCTAGCATATTTTAAGAAATGATGAATAAATTTTTTTCAATATACTCTAATTTCATCATTGTCTATATATATGATATATTAGTCTTTTCAAAATCTCTTCAAGATCATCTAAATCATCAAGAACAATTTTATTAGATTATGTTCGATAATGCTCTAGTTCTATCTGAGAAAAAAATGTCAATCTTCAAAGATGAGATTAAGTTTGTAAGAATTACTATAAAATTAAGATAATTTGTAGTTTAGAAATATGTTTTAAAAAATATTAAATTTTTTTATGAGCTCAAAGATAAAATTTTGCAAATAGATGATAAAACTATCTATCAGTTAAAATCTTAGTTTAAATATAAGTTTTTACATATTGATGTCATTATTAATAGTGTTTTCTCTTTATTCAAAAGAGGTTTAAATGTTAGTATTTTAGGATGTTTCCTTAATAATAAACATACCAAATTTAGTGCTTGTTTATAAAATACTGTTAAAATTGGTCTTCATGATGGTACAATTTTTTTAACTGTGTATCCAAATTATCCAGTCAACATTCATAAAGAAGAAAATATAAATAAAGTACTGAATCTTTTCTTTAAAAATCATGGATTAGATATGATCCTTGGATCTTGTCCTCTTGCTATTAAATATCAGGTCATGTATCATCTAATCAATACCTTTCACCCTATTTTCAAGTATACTCTTACATAAATAAAAACCATGGTGTGTCACACAATAGAAAATAATCAGATAATCCTAGCTAAATTAATTTTTTGGTCAGATCTTAAGTTTTCTAAAAAATACATAGTAGACACAAACTTTGTTTAGAATCTCAAGAAATCTTTATCATTTGCTACATCTATAAAAGATTTGCCAAATAATTTTATTATCAGATTTGACTCTCAAAATAATTTAAAATATAATATATTTAACATAAAATTATAGCAACCTTTTCCTTCAATCAATTTTCACTGTCTGCATCTCAATAAAGTCTATGCCCCTCAAATAGATCATATTACTCTATTGATTGTAAAAAAATCATAAGTCATCTAGATCAATCTAGTATTCACATAGTTAAAGAGATTTAACCATAAAAGAACTATTAGAGAAAAATAAAAAGTTACTTGCTAAAGCTAAAAGAATTAATATAGAAGGAACTACTAGAGAAAATATTTAAAAAGAAGAGAAAAGTCATATATGAAAAACTACTCTAGGAGATGAATCATAAATTCAAAAAAAATCTCAAAGCCTATTGATTTCAATCAATATTCATTTGATAGAAAATATAAGGCACAAATGTATTATCTTAGAATGTCTGAAAAAAGTCTTGATCAGTGTATAGAAGTTAAGTTAACGAATTAGAATAATCTTGCAACTAAATATTTGAATAATAAAGTTTCAAAAATATAACAAAGTATTGATCAAGTTTCTATGATGTTAAAGAGTATTGAGTTATATCAGAAAAGAGAAATCACTAGAGCTATCAATATTTTAAATGATAATGTTACTACCCAGCATATTCATCTTATTCAAAAAAATTGATAATTAATCAAATAACATTAGACTACAACAACAATCTATTGAAAAAAAGGTACATGATATGATTGTTAAAGAAAAAGTTATCAGTCAAAGCTAACATCAGCTTAAGACTAGTATGGTTTTTACTAAGATAGATTTTAAAATTCAAATTTCTACTCTTGAAACAAAATAAGAATAATCACATCAAAAAATTAGATAGCTATCTTCAACCTCTAATAGCATAGCTAGATAAATTATAAACCAAAATTATAGCTTATCTTCTATTCTTGATATTTTAGATTCACTAAAAGATAAAAGACAATCTTTTCAACCACAATAAAAAATTATTATCTTAAAACCTATTGATTATATTCAAAATATCCATCCCTGGAAAAAAAATTAAAAATATAAAGAAAATCATTCATAAAATCTAAATTAAAAAGTCTACCTAATTCTGAAAAAATATCTTAATAAAATCTTCTAAGTAGGAATGGCTAAGATTGAATCTACCAAAACTAAAAGTTATTTTTATATAGGAGAATCTTCAAAGTCCAGACCTCCATTAGATTTTCAAATAATGACATTGAATCTTAAACCTTTCTTTTAAAAATTTAATTATGAACCATCATAAAAAAGAAATGAAATGATTCATGCAATGTTGGCTTGGGCCAGTGTATAGATTCATGGTCTTAAGAAAGATTATTTCAGTGTTAGTCAACAAATTGCAAATAGTTTCATAGGAAATATCAAATAATCGTGGGATGCTAGTGGTCCAGTATTTCATGAAAGCATATACACTCATCTAGAATTAATCTCTACACTCTACAATGCTTTACTTTCTAAATTTGTTGGCACACTTGATAATGATAAAGAGATAAATAAAGCAAACTTTTTTAAAGCTTAATTTTGTGATATGACCAAGCCATATGAATATATGTGTTATATGAAGAATATGTTCTATAATACTAGATAAATTTTTAATCCAACATATAAGATTAGGTATATAAAATTAATTTTTAAATATTTTGCTACCAAATATAAAGCTATTATGGGTGATAATATTCCAACCATGTCCTTTGAAAGGACAAATTAGAATATTAAAGCAGTCAATGAAAGGTTGTGTGTAAAAAAAAAGGGCATAGAAAGAAATTATGAAGTTTCACAAACAAATTAATGTAAAATTTTATAATTTTATCAATGATAATTTTAGTTTTATGGATGTGCATAGATATAAATAGTTAAAAAAGAAGAAGAAATCTAATTTTTGTAAATGTTCCTCAAAAAAAGAATTTACTTATAATAAATCTTGGAAACCTAGATATAAATCTAGAAAAAAGAAATTTGATCTGAGAAAGATATTCAAAAATACTAAACATGGGTTTTAAAAGAAGCCTGTCAAATATTTCATCTTTCAAGGTGATCATTATGTAAATAAATATCTTAATAAGAGAAAACAATATAAAAAGATTAATTTTTAAATATCTATGGAATCAATGAAGATGAATATGTTTTAGTTTTAGAAGACCATGAACTTCAATATGAGTCATATATTTTATAAAAAATATCTAATAATGATGAATCTAATAATAAAGTAAATATGAATCTAGCTGACATTGAAACAAAAGATGAATCATCTGATTATGATTTTGATATAGGATTTCATATTCATATGATTTTTATTCCTTTTCTAGACATCTTGAGTATATCCCAACAAATATATTTCTTCAAAGAAAGATATGCTAAAACTCCTACCTATATGATCTCTGAAAGAATGTTTTTACAACAATAAATAGTAGTTTTTGAGTAAAAATATTCTCTCCATTTAGCTCAGTAAAAAAATCAAAAGGATATTTTATCTAAAGAATTTCAATCAAAAAACTTGAAAGCTTCTCTGGTTGAAACTGCCCATCAACCTAATACATATGATAGAGCTACTTGACGAAAGAAGCACATCTATCAACTTCAGCTCTCCCGAGCTAAAGCTCAAATTGAATTATAAGATCTTTTGAAAGAAGAAGCTCTTGCTGATAAACATGAACGCATCTTTGAAGAAGAATTGATCTAAGTAAATAATAAAATAGAATCTCATTTTGAAGGAGGGAAACCTCTCATAATAATTTAAACATACATCAAATAATAGAATACAATACTAATAATCTAGTATGTAAAATTTAAATTAAATTAGATATTTTTAAATCATATAGCTTGGATGTTCTACTTGATATAGGTGTTGATATCTCTGTTGATAGATATCATTTTATCCCTACTGGTATGTGAAAAGCTGATTTTCATAGGTTAACTTTCAACATAAAAATGATAATTTCAAAATTGTTTGCAGTTTTTTTTGCTATGCTTGGTGACTCTATCTATCGTTTTAATATAGTACTATATTAAATTTTAATACATGATATGATGATTGGCTTAGATAATTTTATTACTTTCTACCCTATCACAATTCAATCGCTTGAAATAATTCTTGTACAAAAATATTCTGTATACAAGAAATCCATATATGAACGTAGAATTTCTATGAAAAAAAGCTAAAAAAATTAGTTGATACTAGATAGATATAGAAGAAGGTAAATCTTTGCCTTGCTAGTATTGAATTAATAATTGAGAAACTTAAAAAAGATTGTTTCTCTATAAAAAAAATTGGCATTTAGAAATAGGAAAATATATGAATACAAAATCAAATTGAAGATGACAAAAGACAAAAATGGCAAAGAAATAGAACCCAAGTTTAAGACACATCATTTAGGAATGTCTCCTTCATTTAAGAAAGAATATTTTTAAGAGATAAAATAATTAAAGGAATAAGGTTTGATAAGAGATTATAATATCCCTTGGGCTTGTGAAATATTTTATATAAATAAAAGATCAAAGCAAACAAGAGGTAAAAAGAGACTAGTTATAAATTATGTTCCTCTTAATAAATATGTTTTATCTATTTAACATCTTATTCCTTTAAAAGATGAAATCTTATAGAAAATAAGAGGAAGCAAATTTTACAATAAATTTGATTTAAAATCAAGATTCTGGTAGATATAAGTAGTAGAACAAAATAGGTATAAGACTACATTTATTACTCTATTTGCATAATATAAATGGAATGTCCTACCCTTTGATTTGAAGATTACTTTTAGCATATTTTAATAAATGATGAATAAATTTTTTTCAATATACTTTGATTTTATCATTATCTATATAGATGATATATTAGTCTTTTCAAAATCTCTTATAGATCATCTAAATCTTCTAAAATAATTCTATCAGATTGTATTTGACAATGGTCTAGTTTTATTTGAGAAAAAAATGTTAGTCTTCAGAGATGAGATTGAGTTTTTATGAGTTACTATAAAATTAGGAGAAGTTAAAGTTTAAAAACATGTTTGAAAGAATATTAAGAATTTTTTTTATGAGCTCAAAGATAAAAATTTACTACAAAGATTTCTTGGCTATATAAATTATGTAGCAAGTTATTATTATAATATTGCACAAGATAGAATTCTTCTAAATAAAAATCTAACAAAGATTCCTCTAGCATGGTCAAATAAAATGATAAATATTATTCAAAGGATAAAACAAAATTTTCAAAAATTTTTACTTTTAGTTTTACCTGGTAATAGTCTAAAGATTATTGAAATAGATGCTTCAAAATTATATTAGGGTGAAGTTCTTAATGAAAGACTATCAGATGGTTCAAAAAAATCTTACAGATTTGCTTCAAATGAAAATTTAAACAATCTCAAAAAGATTATCATTTTACTCATAAAGAAAGTCTTATTGTTATTAAAGCTATTCAAGCTTTTATGTTTTGTGTGAGATCAAAAAAAATTCTAGATCTAATTTAAATAACTTTATGAGTATTCTTTATTCTACAAATAAACTAAAGAAAAGATCTATGAGCAGGTTAACCAGGTGGGCAACTTTTTTGTCAGACTTTGACTTCTTTGTTGAGCATATTCTTGGAAATAAAATTGTTTTGTTGATTTTATATCTAGAAAATTTAATTCAAAATGCTCAGTCATGATCATAATAGTTACTAAATTTCATGAAAAAATTTATCAATATATATGGAGATCCACTCCATTTGTTGCTAATTAGTTAACTCATGAAATTGATGCTCTCATAAAAAAAATTCATGAAGCTTTTGTAGAACTCAATAATACTCCTTTGGCATCAACATCTCAGTTTCAAGAATCTAATGGCAAAAAATGGTGTTTAATAATAATATTATATCATGAAGCTAATAATCTAAGGATTACTGGTATAAATAATCTATTTAAAAAAATTATTTACACTCATGGTTTTGAATTTTTGATCTAATGGTCTATCTTTTAACCAAGTTTTAACCTTATTACAAATAATTTTTAGTTATTTACTAAAATATCATATTACTTATTTGAATTTTTGGATTATATTATGTTAATGAAAGATTTTGATGATCCTGCTGTTTGTATCCCTCCAAAAAAATTAGAAATATATTTATTGCTTTAAAGATACCTTTCAAGATTAAGTTTGAAATATTTTTAGTTCAAAATTTCTAAGTTTATCTACATGCTAGCTTAGCTTCTACACAACCATTAATAGATCTTTAAAAATGGTTCATTATAAGTCATCAAGTTGTATTTACTCTTACATCTGGCAGTCATATCTTAAGGATTCTATTAGCTTTATACATGGACCACACTGACTTGATTCAGATGATGATAACCATTATTCTCCTTAAGAATAATATGAGTTCAATGATGATGACTAATTTAATATAAATTATAGTTATGGGGTATATCTATAGCCATAAATACAGGCACGTAACCTTCTCTTATTTTTGTAGACCTCACCACTTTCAAAAGGTGGTACCCTGTCAACTGTGTCGACATATTTTTTATTTATTTATTAAGTGGTGTGTAGTGGGCCCATAACCCACTAAATTTTGACATCTTGTCTTTTATTCATTGATTTGGAATCTTTGTATCGACCATTGGTCTTCTCATTTTATCTTATAAATATGAGAAATTTTTCATGTCATTAGCATTGAATGTCTGGAGTCAAGTCTAGAGTTTAGACTAGTAGTTGAGTCGTAGTGAGTCAAGAAAAAGTATATGCTCTTTGCTTGCCCTCTTTTTGGGATTCTAAAAACTAAAAACTTTTCTTATATATGTTATTCATGATATGTATATTGTAGTTACTCTACTAGATGTTTCATGTATGTAAGCTATGTAAACTCTCTATATGTCTGATTACATGATCCTATTATTTAGTCTTTTCAAAAATTTCTAAATATCATCTAAATCATCTAGAATAATTCTATCAGATTATGTTTGACAATGGTCTAGTTCTATTTTTTTTAAATATCAGTCTTTCTTTAAGAAATGCACTCTAATATAATTCTAAAACATCTATTTCAATAATATTTAGACCATTACTAGGGAAAATTAAAAGTGGTAAATTTTGATAATTTTATTTTATCTTTTGAATAGGATTTATCATTTCATTTGAACATACTGGAGGATTCTTTGTTAGCCTTTTATTTAGAAGAATTCGATGTTATATAGTATTATAATAATAACATGCTACATAGTTTACACAGCCGAAAAAAAATTGTAATAAATTTTATATCTTTAAGCTCATCAGAAAAATTCTTAATATTATTTAAAATATGTTATTCAACTACAATTTCTCCTAATTTTAGTAAATCTAAAAAAATCAATCTTATCTCTAAAAATTGACATTTTTTTCTCAGATAAAACTAGACCATTGTCGAATACAATCTAATAGAATTGTTCTAGATGATTTAGATGATCTTTAAGAGATTTTAAAAAGACTAATATATCATCTATATAAACAATGATAAAATTAGAGTATGCTAAAAAAATTATTCATCATTTCTTGAAATATATTAGGAGCAGTTTTCAAGCCAAAGGGTAGGACATTCCATTCATATTGTCCAAATAGAATAATAAATAAAGTCTTGTATCGGTCTTGTTTTTCTACTTGTATCTATCAAAATACTAATATTAAATCAAACTTATTGTAAACTTTTCTTCCACTTAGTCTCTGCAAGATTTTATCTTTTGAAAGAATAGATGTTGAACAGGTAAAACATATTTATTAAGAGAAATATAATTTATAACTAATCTCTTTTTACCCTTTGTTTGCTTTGATCTTTCATTTATATAAAATGCTTGACAAGCCCAAGGGATATTAGAATCTCTTATCAAACTTTGTTTCTTTAATTATTTTATTTTCTGAAAATATTCATCTCTAAGTGAAGGAGACATTCTTGAATGATGTACCTTAAATTTGAGTTCTATTTATTTACTATTTTTATCTTCTGTCATCTTCAATTCAATTTTACATTCATGTATTTTCCTATCTTTGAATGCCAAAAGATTTTCAAAGCAATAATCTTTTAAGTTTTTCAATTATTGGTTCAATGCTAACATGGCAAAGATTTACCTTCTGTTGTATCCATCTAGGATCAACTAATTTATTTAAATTTTTTTCATAATAATTTTACATTTGTATCTAGTTTTTTATATAAAAAATATTTTTGTGCAAAAATTATTTCATGCAGTTGAATTGTGATAGGGTAGAAACTAGTTAAATTATCTAAGCCAATCATCATATCATACATTGACATTTCATATTGTACTATCTTAAAATAATAGATAGAGTCACCAAACATAACAACAATAACTACAAACAATTCTAAAATTATAATTTTTATATTGAAATTTAACCTATGAAAGTCAATTTTTCACATATCAACAGGGATAGAATGATATCTAGCAAGAGATATATTATCACCTGTATCAGGGAAAGTTCTTCATGTCATAAGAATTGTTATGTCTAAAGTCAAGTCTAGATTTTAGCCTAGTATTTGAGTCATAGTGAGTCAAGAAAAATCATATGCTCTTTGCTTGTCCTCTTTATGGGATCCTACAAATCAGAAATTTTTCTTAAATATATTATTTATCATTAGAATTATTTTAAAAATAATTATAGACAATTCTAAACAGGTAAAAGAATTTTTGAATTATAATTCTAATTACTAAAACTATCATAAAATTTTATAAAAATGTTATCCAAGTTAAATAGAATGATGATTATAAATACCACTTGCAAATACTTGATGACAAAATTTACCATTAGTTAAAATCTTAATTTAAATATAAATTTTTATATATTGGTGTCATTACTATTGGTATTTTCTCTTTATTTAAAAGAGATCTGAATGCCAGTATTTTAAGATGTTTACTTGATAATAAACATACTAAATTTAATGCTTTTTTATAAAATATTGTTCAAACTAATCTTTATGATGGTCTGATTTTCACAACTATGTATCCAAATTATTCAGTCACCATTCATCAAGAAGCAAACCTAAATAAAGTATTGAAGCTTTTCCTTCAAATTCATGGATTAGATATGATCCTTAGATCTTATCCTCTTATTATTAAATACTAGGTCATGTACCATCTAACCAATACCCTTCACCCTGTTGTCAAGTATACTCTCATGCAAGTCAAAAGCGTGGTGTGTCGTGCAATAGAAAATAGTTAAATATTCTAAGTTGAATCAATTTCTTAGTCAAATCTTAAGTTTCTCAAAAAATAGATAGTAGATATATACTTTGTTTAGAATCCCAATAAATTTTTTATCATTTGTTATATCTGTTAATGATTTTCCAAATAAATTTATTATCAAATTTAACTCTCGAAATGATTTAAAAGACCATATGTTGAACATATAATTATAAAAACCCTTGCCTCCAATCAATACTCACTATTTACATCTCAAGAAAGTCCATGACTCTCAAATAGATTCATATTACTATATTGATTGCCAATAAATCATAAATCATCTAAATCAATCTACTATTCACATGGTTAAAAGAGATTTAGACATACAAGAACTGTTAGAGAAAAATAAGAAGTTACTTGTTGAAGTCAAAAAAAATAGTATGAAAGGAACTTATGGAGAAAAGATTAAAAAAGAGAAGAGAAAATTCATACATGGAAAACTCCTCTAAGAAATAAATTATACATAAACAAAGTATTCCTAAAACCTACTGATTTTAATCAATATTCACTTGATAAAAAAATATAGGGCACAAATGTATTATCTCATAGTGTCCAACAAAAGTCTTGATCAGTCTACAGAAGTTAAGTTAATGAATTGGAATAATCTTGTAACTAAATATTTGAATAATAAAGTTTTAAAAATACAACAAAATCTTAATCAAATTTCTAAGATGTTAACGAGTATTGAGTTATATCAAAAAGGAAAAATTACTAGAGCCATCAATATTTTAGATGATAATATTACTACCTGTCATAATCAACTTATTCAAAAAATAGGTAATGAATAGATAAGCATTAAACTATAACAACAATCTATTGAAATAAAGGTAGATGATATGATTACTAAGGAAAAATTTATCAGTCAAAGCCAAGATCAGCGTAAGACTAATATGGTTTTTATTGAGATAGATTTGAAAACTCAAATTGCTAATCTTGAGATAAAATAGGAAGAAGCACATCAAAAAATCATACATTTATCTTCAACCTTTCATAGAATAGCTAGAGAAATTATAAAACAAAATTCTAGCTTATCTTCTATTCTTAATATTTTAGATTCACTAAAAGATAAATGACAATCTTCTTAGCCATAGTTAGAATTGTTGTCTCAAAATATATTGATTACAATCAAAATATTCATCATTCATGAAATCTAAATCAAAAAGTCTATCTGATTATAAAAAATCTCTTTATAAGGTCTTCTAAATAGGAATGGCTAAGATTAAACCTACCAAAATTGAAATTTATTTTGATATAAAATATTTTCAAAGTCTAAACCTCCACTAGATTCTCAAATAAGGGCATTGAACCTTCAACCTTTCTTTTGAAAATTCAATTGTGAAACACCAAAAAAAAGAAAAAAAATCCATATAATGTTGGCTTAGGATAGCATACATATTCATGGTCTTAAGAAAGATCCTTTCAATGTTAGTAAATTACAAATAGTTTCATAAGAAATATTAAATAATGGTGGGATGCTAGTGGTTCCGTGTTTCATGAAAGCATATACACTCATCCAGAACTAATCTATGTACTTTGCAATACTTTACTTATTGAAGTTGTTGGTACACTTGATAATAATAAAGAGACAAACAAAACAAAAAATTTTAAAGCCCAATTATGTGATATGACCCGACTAGATAAATATATGTGCTATATGAAGAATCCATTTTATAATACTAGAAAAAAAATTAATCTAGCCTATAAAATTAGGTATATAAAATCATTTCAAGAATATTTTACTACCAAATATAAAGCTGCTATGGATGATAATCTTCTAACCATGTCTTTTGGAAGGATAAATCAAAATATTAAAGTAGTCAATAAAAAGTTGTGTAAAAAGAAAGGCACAAAAAAAACTATAAAGTTTTACAAATAAATTGGTGCCAAATTATATAATTCTATCAATCATAATGTTAGTTGTATGGATGTTTATAGATATAGACAATACAAATAAAAGAAGAAATCAAATTCTTGTAAATATTTCTCAGAAAAAAATTTAGTTATAATAAGTCTTGGATTCCTAGATATAAATCTAAAAAAAGAAATTTAGTCTAAAAAAGATATTCAAAAAAAAACATGGGTTCCAAACGAAGCCTGTCAAATATTTCATCTATCAAAGTGATCATTATAAAAATAAATGTCTTAATAAAAGAAAAAAATTCAAAAATATTAATTTTTTGAATAGCCATGAAATCAATGAAGATTAATATGTTTTAGTTTTAGAAGAAGATGAACTTCAATATGAGTCAGATATTTTGTGAGAAGCATCTGATAGTGATGAATCTGATAATAAAAAATATATGAATCTAGCTGACACTGAATTAGAAGATGAATCATTTGATTTTGATTCTGATATAGGATTTCAGATTCATATAATTTTTGCTCTTTTTTAGATGCCTTGAGTTTATCTTAACAAATATCTTTCCTAAAAAAAAAATGTTAAAACCCCTGCCTATATGATTTCTGAAAGAGTGTTTTTACAACAACAAATTGTAGCTAATGATCAAAAATATTATCTCCATTTAACTCAACAAAAAAGTTGAAAGGTTATTTTATCCTAAAAATTTCAATCCAAAAACTAGAAAGCTTTTTCAGTTGAATATGTCTATCAACCTGACATATATGATAGAGTTACTTGACGAAAGAAGCAAATCTATCAACTTCAGCTCTTCCTAGCTAAAACTTAAACTAAATTACAAGATATTTTGAAAGAACAAGCTCTTGCTGATGAACATGAACACCTCTTTGAATAAAAATTACTCCAAGTAACTAATGAGATATAATCTTATTTTGAGGTGGGGAACCTCTCATAATAATTCAAATATATATTAGATATCAAGTATACAATACTAATAATTGAATATGTGAAATTGAAATTAAATGAAATGGTTTTAAACCATAGAGCTTAGATATTCTGCTTGATATAGGTGATGATATCTCTCTTGTTAGATATCATTTTATCTCTACTGATATGTAGAAAGCTAACTTTTATAAGTTAACTTTCAATACAAAAATTATAGTTTTAGAATTATCTACAGTTATTTTTGTTATGCTTGGTTAATCTATCTGTCATTTTAAAATAATACAGTATGAAATGATAATGTATTATATGATGATTGGTTCATATAACTTGGCTACTTTCTACCCTATCACAATTCAATGGCATGAAATAATTTTTGCACAAAAATATTCTTTATACAATAAATATAGATATGAATGCATAATTTTTATGAAATAAAAGTCAAATAAATCAGTTGATACCAGATGGACAGAGTAGAATATAAATCTTTATCATGTTAGCATTAAACCAATAATTGAAAAACTTAAAAAGATTGTTGCTCTAAAAATCTTTTGGTATTTAGAAATAGGAAAATACATAAATACATAATCAAATTGAAGATAACAAAAAACAAAAATGCTAAATAAATAGAACCCAAGTTTAAGACATATCATTTAGAAATGTCTCTTTCAATTAGAGAAAAAAAAAATTCTAGAGATAAAGAAATTAAAGAAACAAGGTCTGATAAGAGATAATAATAGTCATTGGGCTTGTAAAACATTTTATGTAAATAAAATATCATTGTAAATAAGAATTAAAAAGAGATTAATTATAAATTATATTCCTATTAATAAATATGGTTTATCTGTTTAACATTCTATTCCTTCAAAAGATAAAATTTTGTAGAGAATAAATGGAAGTAAAGTTTATAGTAAGATTATTTTAAAATCAAGATTTTAGTAGATACAAGTATTAGAACAAGACAAGTATTAAATTATATTTATTACTTTATTTAAATAATATGAATAGAATGTCCTATCTTTTGGATTGAAGACTGTTCTTAGCATATTTCAAAAAATAATGAATAAAATTTTCTCAGCGTACTCTAATTTTATCATTGTCTTTATAGATGATATATTAGTCTTTTTTAAATCTCTTAAAGATCATCTAAATCATTTAAAATAATTATATCAGATTGTGTTTGATAATGGTTTGGTTCTATCTGAGAAAAAAATGTCAATCTTCAGAGATGAGATTGAGTTTTTAGGAGTTACTATAAAATTAAGAGAAGTTGTAGTTTAAGAACATATTTTAAAGAATATTAAGAGTTTTCTTGATGAGTTCAAAGATAAAAATTTATTATAAACATTTCTTGGCTATGTAAACTATGTAGCAGGTTATTATTATAATATTTCATAGAATAGAATTCTTCTAAATAAAAGGCTAACAAAAAATCCTTCAGCATGGTCAGATGAAATGATAAAGACTGTTCAAAAGATAAAACAAAATTTTCAAAATTTGCCACCTTTAGTTTTACCTAGTAATGGTCTAAAAATTATTGAAACAAATGCTTCAAAATTATATTGGGGTGCAATTCTTAAAGAAAGATTGTCAAATGGTTCAAAAAAATTCTATAGATTAATTTCAAAAAAAATTTAAAAAGCTCAAAAAATTTATCATTCTACTCACAAATAAATTTTTGTTGTTATTAAGGCTATTCAAGCTTTTATATTTTTTGTAAGATCAGAAAAAAAAAAATGGGTAGATTTGACTTAAATAACTTTATGAGTATTTTTCATTCTACCGATAATCTAAAGAAAGGATCTGTGAGTAGGTTAACCAGGTAGGCAAAAAAATTTGTCAAACTTTGACTTTTTTGTTGAGCATATATTTGAATAAAAGAATTGTCTTACTAATTTTATATCTAGACAATTTAATTCGAATAATTTAGAATGTTCAATCATGGCATTAATATATACTAAAGTTAGTGAATAATTTTATCAGCATATATGGAGATCCACTCTATCTGTTATTAATCAGTTAACTCATAAAATTGACACTTTCACAAGAAAATATTATGAAGCTTTTGCATAACTCAATAATACTCATTTGGCATAGACATCTCAATTTTAAGGACTTGATGGTGAAAAGTGGTGTTCAACAATAATGTTATATAATGAAGTTAATAATCTAAAGATTACTGGTATAAATAATCTATTTAAAAAATTTATTTACAGACATATTTTTTAAATTCTTAATCCAATGTTCTATCTTTTAGCTAAGTTTTAACCCTGCTATAGAGAATTTTTTAGTTATCTGTTGAAATACCAAATTACTTATTTGAATTTTTAGATTATATTATGACAATGAAAGCTTCCAATGATCTTACTATTTATATCCCTATAGATCAAGTAAGAAATATATTATTATTTTAAGAATACCTTTTATGATTAAGCTTGAAATATTATCAATTAAAATTTTCTAAGTTAATCTACATGCTAGTTTAGCTCCTGCATAATCATTAGTGGCTCTTTAAAAATAATTCACTATAAGTCATCAAGTTGTGTTTCCTCCTACACCTGATGGTCATATCTTAAAGATTTCATCAGATTTATAAATGGACCCCACTAACTATAATTTTGATGATGATAACTATTATTCTCTCTAAAGAGAATATGAATTCAATGATGATGACTGATTTGATATAAAGACTAGTAATGAGGTCTATCCATAGTCATGAATATGGGCATGATAACCTTCTCTTATTTTTGTATACCTCACCAATTTCAAAAGGTGATAACCTATCGATCATGTCAATAAATTATTTAATTGTTTTTTCTTGTTAGGTGGTGTGTAGTGGACCCATAACCCACTAACTTTTAGCATCCTGATTTCTATCTATTAATTCAACATCTTTGTATCGACCATTGATCTTCTCATAAGCATTAAATGTCTGAAGTCAAGTCTAGAGTTTGGCCTATTAGTTGAGTCATATCAAGTCAAAAAAAAAAGCGTATGCTCTTCGCTTTCCCTCTTTGTGGGATCCTATGAATCAAAAACTTTTCCTAAATATGTTATTTATGATATGTTTATTGTAATTATTTTGCTACATCTTACATGTTTGTAAGCTCTATAAGCTCTCTATGTGGTTGATTGCATGCCCTTATTATTAATGGTATAAGAGCCAATGATCCTATAATATAGTTATCTATAAGCTCTTAATGTGTCTGATTACATGATCCTATTGTTAATGGTATCAGGAAAATTGTCAATTGTCTACAGTTAATACATTATATGAGTATTGAGTTATATCAGATCATGTATGATATGATGATTGATTTAGATAATTTATTAGTTTTAGATAGCATATATATCATCTATAATCTAAACCACTTATAAATAGTTAATGAAAAAACTATGTGTCAGTTAAAATCTCAATTTAAATATAAGTTTTTGCATATTGATGTTGTTACTATTGGTGTTTTCTCTTATTCAGAAGAGGTCTAAATGTTAGTATTATAGGATGTTTATTTGATAATAAACATACCAACTTTAGTTCTTGTTTATAAAATGTTGTTCAAAATGGTCTTTATAATGATCTGATTTTCACAACTGTGTATCCAAATTATCTAGTCGCCATTCATCAAGAAAAAATATATAAATAAAATACTGAACCTTTTCTTTCAAACTCATGAATTAGATATGATCCCTGGATCTTTTCTTCTTGCTATTAAATATCAAGCATGTATCATTTACTCAATATATTTCACCCTATTGTCAATCATACTCCCATACAAGGCAAAAGCATGGTATGTCATGTAATATAAAATAATCAGATAATCCCAACTAAATTAATTTTTTGATAGATCTTAAGTTTCTTAAAAAATGGATAGTAGAAATAAACTTTGTTCAAAAGTCTAATAAATCTTTATCATTTATTACATCTATAAATTATTTGAAAAATAAATTTATTATCAAATTTGACTCTTAAAATGATTTAAAAGACCATATGCTAAACATACAATTACAGCAAGCCTTGGCTCCAATCAATTCTCATTGTCTACATCTCAAGAAAGTTTATAACCCTTAAATAGATTCATATTGTTGTATTTATTTTCAAAAAATCATAACTTATCCAAATCAATTAGTATTCACATGGTTAAAAATATTTAGCCATACAATAACTACTAGATAAAAATAAGAAGTTAGCTATTGAAGCCAAAAGAATTAATATGGAAGAAACTTCTGGAGAAAAGACTTAAAAAGAATAAGAGAAAGATTATATATGGAAAACTCTTCAGAGAGATAAATCATACATAGAAAAAGGATTCTTAAAGCGTACTTATTTTAATCAATATTCACCTAATGAAAAATATAAGGTATAAATGTATTATCTCAGAATGTCCAATAAAAGTCTTGATCAATCTACAGAAGTTAATAAATTAGAATAATATTGCAACTAAATATTTGAATAATAAAATTTTAAAAATACAACAAAGTTTTGATAAGGTTTCTAAGATCTTAAAGAGTATTGAGTTATATCAGAAAGAAAAAATTATTAGAGCCATCAATATTTTAAATGATAATGATACTACCCATCATAGTCAATTTATTCAAAAAATAAATAATGAATCAAGTAGAATTAGACTACAATAATAATCTATTGAAATAAAGGGAGATAAT
Organism: Torreya grandis; assembly: GCA_037957365.1. Taxonomy (NCBI): domain Eukaryota; kingdom Viridiplantae; phylum Streptophyta; class Pinopsida; order Cupressales; family Taxaceae; genus Torreya; species Torreya grandis. Next base: position 3,062,159 of record JARHVA010001233.1, read on the forward strand.
ATGATTATTAAGAAAAAATATATCATTCAAAGCCAAGATCAGTGTAAGACTAGTATGGTTTCAATTGAGATAGATTTAAAAACTCAAATTACTACTCTTGAGACAAAATAGGAAGAAGCATATCAATAAATCAAACAACTATCTTCAACCTCTGATAGCATAACTAGAGAAATTGTAAACCAAAATTCTAGCTTATTTTTTATTCTTGATATTCTAGATTCACTAAAAGATAAAGAACAATCTTCTCAACCATAACTAGAAATTTTTGTGTCAAAACATATTGATTACTGTTAAAATATCTATTCCTGGAAAAATATTTTAAAAATATAAAGATAATCATTCACAAAATCTAAATGAAAAAGTCTATCTAATTCTAAAAAATCTCTTGATAAGATCTTCTAAGTAAGAATGGATAAAAATAAGGACATTGAAGTTCCAACCTTTATTTTAAAAATTCAATTATGAACCACCAAAAAAAAGGAAAGAAATGATTTATGTAATGTTGGCTTTGGCTAGTGTACAAATTCATAGTCTTAAAAAAGATCCTTTCAGTGTTAGTCAGTAAACTGTAAATAGGTTCATAAAAAATATCAAAGAATGGTGGGATGCTAGTGGTCTAGTGTTTTATGAAAGCATATACACTCATCTAGAACCAATCTCGGTACTCTATAATGCTTTATATTTTGAATTTGTTGGCACACTTGATAATGATAAAGAGACAAATAAAATAGAGTTTCTTAAAGTTCAATTTTGTGATATGACTAGACTAGATAAATATATTGTTGTATGGAGAATTTGTTCTATAATATTACAAAAAAATTAATACAACATACAAGATTAGGTATATAGAATCATTTCTTGAATATTTTACTATCAGAATAAAGTTGTTATATGTGATAATCTTCCAACCATGTCCTTTGAAAGGATAAATCAAAATATTAAAGCAGTCAATGAAAGGTTATAAATAAAAAGGAATGCATAGAAAGAAACTATGAAGTTTCACAAATAAATTGGTGCAAAATTTTGTATTTATATCAATAATAATTTTAGTTGTATAGATGTGCATAGATATAGATAGTATAAAAATAAGAACAAATCTCATTCTTGTAAATGTTCACCAGAAAAATAATTTACTTATATTAAGTTTAGAAGCTTAGATATAAATCTAGAAAAAAATTGGTCTGAGAAAGATATTCATAAAAAAATGGGTATCAAAATAAGCCTATCAAATGTTTCATCTATCAAAGTGATTGTTATGAAAATAAATTTTCTAATAAGAGAAAAAAAATCCAAAAAAAATAATTTTCTGAATAGCCATAAAATTAATGAAGATGAATATGTTTTAGTTTTAGAATAAGATGAACTTCAATATGAGTCAGATATTTTATAGAAAATATCTAATAATAATGAATTTGATAATCAAGTAAATATGAATCTCACTGAAACTAAATCAGAAGATGAATTGTTTGATTATGATTATGATATAAGATTTTAGATTCATATGATTTTTGCTATTTTTTCAGACACCTTGAGTTTATCCAAATAAATATATTTTGTCAAAGAAAGATATGCTAAAACTCCTACCTATATGATCTTTAAAAGAATATTTTTACAACAACAAATTATCGCTATTGAGCAAAAATATTCTCTTCATTTAACTCAACAAAAAAGATAAAAATATATTTTGTCCCAAAATTTTCAATCCATAAATCAAAAAATTACTCTAGTTGAAGCTACCTATCAACCTGACACATATGATAGAGTTATTTTGTGAAAGAATCAAATCTATCAACTTCAACTCTTTCTAACTAAATCTCAAATTGAATTATAAGATATTCTGAAAAAAGAAGCTTTCGCTGATAAACATGAACACCTCTTTGAAAAAGAATTAATTCAAATAACTAATGAGATAGAATCTCATTTTGAGGGAAGAAAACATTTCATAATAATTTAAACATATATCAGATATCAGTATACAATACTAATAATCTAGTATGTAAAATTTAGATTAAATGAGATGGTTTTAAACTATATAACCCTATCACACTTCAATCACATCAAATAATTTTTGCTCAAAAATAATATTTATACAATAAATCTAGATATGAATGTAGATTATTTATGAAAGAAAAGCTACAGAACCTAGTTGATACCAAATAGATATATTAGAGGGTAAATCTTTGTCATATTAGCATTAAACCAATATTAAAAAACTTAAAAAAGATTATTGCTCTAAAAAAAATTTGACATTTAAAGATATGAAAATACATGAATACAGAATTGAATTGAAGATGGTTAATAGATAAAAATATTTATTAAAAGGAACATAACTTATAATTAGTCTCTTTTTACCTCTTCTTTGCTCTGATTTTTAATTTACATAAAATGATTTACAAGTCCAAGGGATATTAGAATCTCTTATCAAAATTTGTTATTTTAATTACTTTATTTTTTGAAAACATTCTTCTCTAAGTGAAAAAGATATTCATGAATGATATGCCTTAAAATTGAGTTTTATTTCTTTACCATTTTTGTCCTTTGTTATCTTTAATTTAATTTTACATTCATGTATTTTCCTATCTTTGAATGCTAAAAGTTTTTTAGAGCAACAATCTTGTTAATTATGAAACGATCATGTTTTTAATGGTATCTTTTCAATGTTAGTTAGCAAATTACAAATAATTTAATAAAAAATATCAAAGAATGATGGGATGTTAGTGGTCTAGTGTTTCATGAAAGCATATACACTCATCTAGAACCAATCTCTACACTCTGTAATGCTTTACTTTCTAAATTTGTTGGCACACTTGATAATGATAAATAGGCAAATAAAGTAAGAAATTTTAAAACTTAATTATGTGATATGACCAAGCTAGATGATATATGCTATATGAAGAATCTGTTTTATAATACGAAAAAAAATTAATCCAGCATACAAAATTAGGTATATATAATCATTTATTGAATATTTTTCTACCAAATATAAAGCTGCTATGGATGATAATATTTCAACCATGTTCTTTGGAAAGATAAATTAAAAAATTAAAGCAGTCAATAAAAGGTTATGTGCAGAGAGAAAGGCATAGAAAGAAACTATGAAGTTTCACAAACAAATTAATACAAAATTTTATAATTCTATCAATGATAATTTTGGTTGTATAGATATGCATAGATATAGACAGTGTAAAAACAAAAAAAAAACTCATTCTTACAAATGTTCCTTAGAAAAATAATTTACTTATAATAAGTCTTGGAAGCCTAGATATAAATTTAGAAAAAAGAAATTTGGTCTAAGAAGGATATTCAAAAAAAAGAAACATGGGTTTCAAAAGAAGCCTATCAAATATTTCATCTATCAAGGTGATAATTATGCAAAAAAATATCTTAATAAGAGAAACGAATCCAAAAAGATTAATTTTTTGAATAGCCATGGAATCAATGAAGATGAATATGTTTTAGTTTTAGAAGAAGATAAACTTCAATATGAGTTAGATATTTTATGAGAAATATCTGATAGTGATGAATCTAAAAATCAAGTAAATATAAATTTAAATGACACTGAATCATAAGATAAATCATCTGATTATGATTTTGATATAAAATTTTAGATTCATATGATTTTTGTTCTTTTTTCAGATGCCTTGAGTTTATCCCAACAAATATCTTTTCTCAAAGAAAGATGTGTTAAAACTCCTACCTATATGATCTCTGAAAGAATATTTTTATAACAATAAATTTTAGTTGATGAGTAAAAATATTCTCTTCATTTAACTCAATAAAAAAGGCAAAAAGATATTTTATCTCAAAAAACTTAAATCAAAAATAAATAAAAAATTCTCCAATTGAAGTTGCCTATCAACCTGACATATATAATAGAGCTACTTGGCAGAAGAATCACATCTATCAACTTCAACTCTTCCTAATTAAAGCTCAAATTGAATTACAAGATCTTCTAAAATAAGAAGTTCTTATTGATAAACATGAATACCTCTTTGAAGAAGAATTTCTCCAAATAACTAATGAGATAGAATCTCATTTTTAGGAGAGAAACCTTTCATAATAATTCAAACATATATCAAATATCAGTATATAATACTAATAATTTAGTATGTGAAATTTAGATTAAATAAAATGGTTTTAAACTATATAACTTGGATGTTCTACTTGATACATGTGCTAATATCTCTCTTGTTAGATATCATTCTATCCTTGTTGATATATGGAAAGCTGACTTTCATAGGTTAACTTTCAATACAAAAATTGTAGTTTCAAAATTATTTGCAGTTATTTCCATTATGTTTGGTGACTCAATCTATCATTTTAAGATAGTACAATATGAAATGCTAATATATGCTATGATGATTGGCTCAGATAATTTGCCTACTTTCTACACTATCACAATTCAATCACTTAAAATAATTTTTGCAAAAACATATTCTTTATATAAAAAATTCAGATATGAATATAAAATTCTTATGAAAGAAAAGCTAAAAAAATTAGTTGATATGAGATGAATACAACAAAAGATAAATCTTTGTCATGCTAGCATTGAAACAATAATTTAAAAACTTAAAAAAGATTATTATTCTAAAAATCTTTTGGCATTAAGAGATAGGAAAATACATGAATGTAGAATCTAATTGAAGATGTCAAATGGTAAAAAAATAGAACCAAAATTTAAGGCACATCATTCAAGAATATCCCTTTCACATAGAAAAAGATGTTTTTAGGAGATAAGACAATTAAAGGAACAAGATTTGATAAGAGATTATAATATCCCTTGGGCTTGTGAAGCATTTTATATAAATAAAAGATCAAAGCATACCTATTATAATTATGATCCTCTTAATAAATATGTTTTATCTATTCAACATCTTATTCTTTTATAAGATGAAATTTTGTAGAGAATAAATGGAAGCAAAATTTACAATAAATTTGATTTAAAATTAAGATTTTGACATATACAAGTAGAAAAATAAGACAAGTACAAGACTACATTTATTACTTCATTTAGATAATATGAATAGAATATCCTGCCTTTTATCTTGACGACTACTCCTAACATATTTCAATAAATGATAAATAAAATTTTCTCAACATATTCTAATTTTATCATTGTCTATATAGATAATATATTAGTCTTTTTAAAATCTCCTAAAGATTATTCTAAAAAATTCTATCAAATTGTATTTGACAATGATCTAGTTTTGTCTAAGAAAAAAATGTCAAGCTTTAAAGATGAGATTGATTTTTTAGGAGTTACTATAAAATCAGACGAAGTTACAATTCAAGACCATTTTTTGAAGAATATTAAGAATTTTTGATGAGATCAAAGAAAAACATTTGCTACAATTTTTTTTTAGCTATGTAAACTATGTAGCAGGTTATTATTATAATATTTCATATGATAGAATTATTTTAAATAAAAAGCTAACAAAGAATCCTCCACCATGGTTAGATGAAATGACACATTGTTCAAATGATAAAACAAAATTGTCAAAATTTGTCACCTTTAATTTTCCCTGGTAATATTTTAAAGATTATTGAAACAAATGCTTCAAAATTATATTAGGGTATAGTTCTTAAAGAAAGATTGTCAAATGGTTCATAAAAACCCTACAGATTTACTTTAGAAAATTTTAAATAAGTTCAAAAAAATTATCATTCTACTCACAAAAAAATTCTTACTGTTATTAAGACTATTTAAGCTTTTATGTTTTTTGTGAGATCTAAAAAAATTCTTGTTAGATTTAAATAATTTTATGAGTATTCTTCATTATATTGATAATCTAAAGAAAGGATCTATGAGTAGGTTAACCAGGTGATCAATTTTTATGTCAAACTTTGACTTATCTATTGAACATATTTCTAGAAAAAAATTATTTTGCTGATTTTATATCTAAAAAATTTAGTTCAGATAATTCAAAATGCTTAGTCATGATAATAACAGTTATTGAAGTTAGTAAAAAAAAATTATCATCATATATATACATCCACTCCATCTATTACTAATCAGTTAACTCATGAAATTGATGTTCTTACCATAAAATCTTATGAAGCTTTTACAGAACTCAATAATACTCATTTAGCATAGACATCTCAATTTCAAGAACCTGATGGTAAAAAGTGGTGTTCAATAATAATGTTATATCATAAAATTAATAATCCAAGGATTACTGATATAAATATTTCATTTAAAAAATTTATTTATAGACATGTTTTTGAATTCTTAATCTAATGGTCTACATTCTCACCAAGTTTAAACCTTATTATAGAAAGTTTTTGGTCATCTAATGAAATACTAGATTATTTATTTAAATTTTAAAATTATATAATGCAAATGAAAGCTTCTAATGATCTTGTTATTCATATTTCTCCGAATAAAGTGAAAAATATATTTATTTCTTTAATAATACCTTTCAAGATTAAGTTTTAAATATTTCAATTTAAAATTTTCAAGTTAATTTACATGCTAACTTAGCTCCTACATAACCATTAGCAGCTCTTTGAAAATGGTTCACTATAAGTCATCAAGTTGTGTTTCCTCCTACACCTAGTAGTTTTATGTTAAGGATTCCATTATATTTATACATGGACCACATCAACTATGATTCTGATGATGACAACCATTATTCTCCCTAAAGAGAATACAAATTCAATAATGATAATTGATTTAATATAAATAATAGTTACGAGGTCTATCCATAGACATAAATGTGGGCACAATAACCCTCTCTTATTTTTGTGGACCTCACCACTTTCAAAAGGTGTTAATCTATCGACCATGTCGATAGATTTTTTGTTTGTTTTTTCTTATTAGGTGGTGCATAGTGGGCTCATAAACCACTAACTTTTGACAAATTGTCTTCTATATATTGATTCAACATCTTTGCGTCGATCATTAATCTTCTCATTTCATCGTATAAATATGAGTTCTTAATGTCATAAGCATTAAATACTTAGAGTCAAGTCTAGAGTTTATCCTAGTAGTTGAGTCATAACGAGTCAAAAAAAAGCATATGATCTTTGCTTACCTTCTTTGTGGGATCTTACGAATCAATTTTTTTTTAAATATGTTATTTATGATATGTCTATTGTAATTAATCTGCTAGATGTTGTATGTCTATAGCTCTATAAACTCTTTATGTGTCTGATTACATGATCTTATTATTAATGGTATCAGAGCCATGTCAATATTTTGTCTAGATTATATTAAAATCATATTATTTTTGTAATAATTTTGATATATTAATAAAATTATACTTTTATCTCTTGTTATTTGTATTTATCTTATTATTTTAGTGTTTTATCTCCATATCATCCTTAGACAATAGATAAGGGAATGATCTAGTAAAGTCATGAGAAAGGCATGATAGAGGATCTATATAGTATCGATGATACGAAGATTATAGATGCATCAAACCAGATAACTCTAACTACTATAGGTACATCTAATATATGTACTCTTTTTGATATATCTGTTGGTTTATTCTTTTCTATAAATGAAGCAGCTATAGAATTGAATGAAGAAAATCTTAGTCTTAAATGGAAGCTCCTAACTCATAAGGCCACAAATGTGTATGATATACTTTCACCATTTCATCTAATTGCTAAAATTACCATAAAAGTTTCTAAAAATGTTATCCAAGTTAAGCAGAATGATGATTCTAAATACCACTTATAATAGTTGATGACAAAACTATTCATCAGTTAAAATCTTAGTTTAAATATAAATTTTTGCATATTGGTGCCATTATTATTGGTTTTTTTCCTTTATTCAGAAGAGGTCTAAATGTCAGTATTTTAGGATGTTTGCTTGATAACAGACATACCAACTTTAGTGCTTGGTGACTCTATCTATAGGCAGGAGTAATTTCTTTCTATATTTGTATAGTACTAACCATATCAAATTTCAAATTATTCCTATATTATCTTAGTATATATAATCTCATAACTACAAAACATTAGAGACATTTATCTACTAACTATGACAAAATAATATTTTTGTTTTTTTTGGTGGTTTATAATTAAATTTTTAAAAGAAAAGTAGAAGGTTAAATGTCCTTATTTGAGAATCTAGTATAGGTCTAGACTTTGAAGATTCTCATATATCAAAATAACTTTCAATTTTGGCAGGTTCAATCTTAGCCATTCCTACTTGAAATATTTTATCAAGAGATTTTTCAAAATCAGGTAGACTTTTTGATTTAGATTTTGTGAATGATTCTCTTTATATTTTTAAAATATTTTGTCAAGAATGGATATTTTGACTGTAATCAATATATTTTGAGACAATAATTTTTTACTGTGATTGAGAAGATTATCTTTTATCTTTTAGTGAATCTAGAATATTAGGAATAAAAGATAATCTAGAATTTTGATTTATAATTTCTCTAGTTATGTTATTAAATGCTGAAGATAGTTGTTTAATTTCTTGATGTGTTTCTTCCTATTTTGTCTCAAAAGTAGTAATTTGAGTTTTTAAATCTATCTCAATAGAAACCATACTAGTCTTAAGTAGATATTGGCTTTGACTGATAATCTTTTCCTCAGTAATCGTATTATCTATCTTTATTTTAATAGATTATTGTTGTAGTCTAATACTGCTCAATTTATTATCTATTTTTTTTAATAAGCTGACCATGATGGGTAGTAAAATTATCATTTAAAACATTGATGGCTCAATTAATTTCTCTTTTTTGATATAACTCAATACTCTTTAATATCTTAAAATTTTGATCAAGACTTTGTTATATTTTTGAAACTTTATTATTAAAACATTTAGTTGCAAGATTATTTTAGTTCATTAACTTAATTTTTGTAGACTAATCAAGACTTTTATCTGATGTTTTGAGATAATATTTATACACTATACTTTCTATCAAGTGAATATTTATTAAAATTAGTAGACTTTAAGAATCTTTTTTCTGTGTATGATTCATCTCCTAGAGGAATCATGCAATTAGACACATAAAGAGCTTACAGATCTTACAGACATATAACATATAGTAGAGTAATTATAATAGACATATCATAAATAACATATTTAGAAAAAAAATGATTCACAAGATCTCATAAAGAGGGAAAGTGAAAATTATATACTTTTTTTCACTCGCTACGACTCAACTACTAGGCTAAACTCTAAACTTGACTCTAGGCATTCAATGCTTATGACACAAAGAAATATTCATATTTATAAGATGAAATGATAAGATTAACAATTGATACAAAGATACTAAATCAATAGATAGAAGGCAAGATGTCAAAAGTTACTAAGTTATGAGACAGATATTTTGTAAAAAGCATTCGATAGTGATGAATCTGATAATCAAGTAAATACGAATCTAGCTGACATTAAATTAGGAGATGAATCATACATAACAAAATATTCTTAAACTTGTTGATTTAAATCAATATTCATCTGATGAAAAATATAGGGTATAAATGTATTATCTCAAAACATCTAGCAAAAGTATTGAACAATCTACAGAAGTTAAGTTAATGAACTAGAATAATCCCTTAAGTAAATGTTTGAATAATAAAATTTTAAAAATACAGCAAAATCTTGATCATATTTCTAAGATGTTAAGGAGTATTGAGTTATATCAAAAAATAAAAATTATTAGAGCTATCAATATTTTAAATGATAATGTCACTATCCATCATAGTCAGCTTATTCAAAAAATAGATAATGAATCGAGCAACATTAGACTACAACAACAATCTATTGAAGCAAAGATAGATGATATGATTATTGAGAAAAAGGTTATCAGTCAAAGCCAAAATCAACTTAAGACTAGTATGGTTTTTATTAAAACAGATTTGAAAACTCAAAATACTACTCTTGAGACAAAATAGGAAGAAGCACATCAAAAAATTAGATAGCTATTTTCAGCGTCTGATAGCATAGCTAGAGAAATTATAAACCAAAATTCTAATTTATCTTTTATTCTTGATATTCTAGATTCACTAAAAGGTAAAGGAAAATTATTGTCTCAAAACATATTTATTACAATCAAAATATTTATTCTTGGCAAAATATTTTAAAAATATAAAAAGAATCATTCACAAAATTTAAATCAATTTTTTTTTAATTCTAAAAAATATCTTGATAAGATCTTGTAAATAAGAATGGCTAAGATTGAACCTATCTAGAATGAAAGTTATTTTGATATAAGAGAATATTCAAATTTTAGACCTGTACTAGATTCTTAAATAAGGACATTGAACCTTCAATTTTTCTTTTGGAAATTTAATTGTGAAGCACCAAAAAAAAGAAATAAATAATTCATGCAATGTTGGCTTGGGCCAGTGTAAAGATTCATGGTCTTAAAAAAGATATTTTTAGTGTTAGTCAGTAAATTGTAAATAGATTCATAATAAATATCAAAGAATGGTAAGATGTTAGTGGCTCAGTGTTTCATGAAAGCATATACACTCATCCAGAACCAATCTCTACACTCTGCAATGCTTTACTTTCTAAATTTGTTGGCACACTTGATAATAATAAAGAGACAAAAAAAGAAAAGTTTTTTTAAGCCTAATTATGTGATATGATCAGGCTAGATGAATATATGTATTATATGAAGAATCGATTTTATAATACTAGATAAATTTTTAATCCAGCATACAAAATTAGGTATATAGAATTATTTTTTAAATATTTTGCTACCAAATATAAAGTTTCTATGGGTGATAATCTTCCAACCATGTCCTTTGGAAGGATAAATCATAATATTAAAGCAATTAATGAAAGGTTATGTGCAAAAAAAAGGCACTGAAAGAAACTATGTAGTTTCACAAATAAATTAGTGTAAAATTTTATAATTTTATCAATGATAATTTTAGTTGTATGAATGTGCATAGATATAGACAGTACAAAAAGAAGAAGAAATTTCATTCTTGCAAATATTCCTCAAAGAAAGAATTTACTTATAATAAGTCCTTGAAGATTAGATATAAATCTAGAAAAAAAAATTGATCTGAGAAGGATATTCAGAAAAAAGAAACATGGGTTCTAAAAGAAGTTTTTGAAATGTTTCATCTGTTAAGGTGATCATTATACAAATAAATATTTTAATAAGAGAAAAAAATATAAAAAGATTAATTTTTTGAATAGTCATGGAATCAATGAAGATGAATATGTTTCAATTTCAGAAGAAGATGAACTTCAATATGAGTCAGATATTTTATGGAAAGCATCTAATAGTGTTGAATCAAATAATCAAGTAAATATGAATCTAACTGACATTAAATCAAAAGATGAATCATTTGATTATGATTTTGATATAGGATTTTAGATTCATATGATTTCTACTCATTTTCTAGATGCCTTGAGTTTATCCTAACAAATATCTTTTTTCAAAAAAATATATGCTAAAACTCCTGTCTATATGATCTCTGAAAGAATATTTTTACAACACTAAATTATAGCTGTTGAGTAAAAATATTCTCTACATTAATTCCAAAAAAAATCAAAAGCATATTTTGTCTCAAAAAATTTAATCCAAAAACTAGAAAGCTTCTCTAGTTGAAGTTGCCTATGAACCTAACACATATAATAGAGCCACTTAGTGAAAAAAGTGCATTTATCAATTTTAGCTATTCCTAGCTAAAAACCAGACTAAATTACAAGATCTTTTAAAATAAAAAGCTCTTGTTGATCAATATGAACACCTCTTTAAAGAAGAATTTCTCTAAGTAACTAATGAGATAGAATATTATTTTGAGGGGGAGAAACCTCTCATAATAATTTAAATATACATCAGATATCAGTGGATAATACTAATAACCTAGTATATAAAATTTAGATTAAATGAGATGGTTTTAAACTATATATCTTAGATGTTTCGATTGATATAGGTGATGATATCTCTCTTGATAGATATTATTCTATCCATATTGATATATGCCAATTTGATTTTTATAGGTTAACTTTCAATACAAAAGTTATAGTTTTAAAATTATTTATAGTTTTTTTTGTTATGTTTGGTGATTCCATCTATCATTTTAAGATAGTACAACATGAAATGCTAATGTATGATATGATGATTGGCTTAGATAAGTTGGATACTTTATACCCTATCATAATTTAGTTGCATGAAATAATTTTTGTACAAAAATATTTTTTATACAAGAAATCTAGATATGAATGCAGAATTTTTATGAAAGAAAAGCCAAAAAAACCAATTGATATTAGATGGATACAACAGAAAGTGAATCTTTGCCATGCTAGCCTTGAACCAATAATTGAAAAACTTAAAAATGATTACTCTAAAAATCTTTTAACATTTAGAGATATGAAAATACATGAATGCAAAATCAAATTGAAGATGACAAAAGATAAAAATGACAAAAAAATAAAACCCAAGTTTAACGTACATCATTCAAGAATATATCCTTCACTTAGAGAAGAATATTTTCAAGAGATAAATCAATTAAATGAACAAAATTTGATAAGATATTGTAATAGCCCCTGGGCTTGTGAAACATTTTATGTAAATAAAAGATCAAAGCAAATAAAGAATACAAAGAGACTAGTTATAAATTATGTTTCTCTTAATAAATATGTTTTACTTGTTCAGGATCTTACTATTTTAAAAGATAAATTATTGCAAAAAATAAGTGGAAGTAAATTTTATAGTAAGTTTGATTTAAAGTAAAAATTTTGGTAGATAAAAGTAGTAAAATAAAACAAGTACAAGACTTCATTTATTACTCTATTTTGACAATATGAATGGAATGTCTTACCCTTTGGCTTGAAGACTGATCCTAACATATTTCAAGAAATGATGAATAAAATTTTCTCAGCATACTCTAATTTTATCTTTGTCTATATAGATGATATATTAGTCTTTTCAAAATCTCATAAAGATCATCTAAATCATTTAGATCAATTCTATCAGATTGTGTTTGACAATGGTCTAGTTTTATCTAAGAAAAAAATGTCAGTCTTCAGAGACGAGCTTGAGTTTTTAGAAGTTACTATAAAATTAGGAGAATTTGTAGTTTAAGAAAGTGTTTTAAAGAATATTAAAAAAAAATTGATGATCTCAAAGATAAAAATTTGTTACAAAGATTTATTGGCTATATAAACTATGTAGCAGGTTATTATTATAATATTACACAGGACAAAATTATTCTAAATAAAAGGCTAACAAATAATCTTTCAGCATGGTCAAATGAAATGACAAATATTATTCAAAGGATAAAATAAAATTGTTAGAATTTATCTCCTTTAGTTTTACTTGATAATGGTCTAAAGATTATTGAAATAGATGCTTTAGAATTATATTGAGGTGTAGTTCTTAAATAAAGACTGTCAGATAGTTCATAAAAACTATATAGATTTATTTTAGAAAATTTTAAACAAGCTCAAAAAAATTATCATTATACTCACAAAGAAATTCTTGCTATTATTAAGGTTATTTAAGCTTTTATATTTTTTATGAGATCAGTAAAAAAAATTGTTAGATCTTATTTAAATAACTTTATGAGTATTCTTCATTCTAATGATAATTTAAAGAAAAGATCTATTAACAGGTTAACCAAATGGGCAATTTTTCTATCAGACCTTAACTTATCTATTGAGCATATTTTTAGAAAATAGAATTATCTTACTAATTTTATATCTAGAGAATTTAATATAGTAGTAACAGTTACTAAAATTTGTAAATAATTTTATCATCATATATGGAGATCCACTCCATCTGTTGATAATCAGTTAACTCATGAAATCAATGCTCTCACCAAAAAATCTCATGAATCTTCTATAAAACTCAATAATAATTATTTAACATGGACATCTTATTTTGAAAAACCTGATGGCAAAAGGTGGTGTTCAATACTAATGTTATATCATGAAGCTAATAGTCTAAGGATTATTGGTATAAATAATCCATTTAAAAATTTTATTTATAGGCATAGTTTTGCATTTTTAATCTAATGGACTACCTTCTCACCAAGTTTTAACCTTGTTACAAAGAATTTTGATGAACTATTGAAATACCAAATTATTTATTTGAATTTTTGGATTATATTATGCCAATGAAAGTTTCTGATGATTCTGTTATTTGTGTCCCTCTAGATTAAGTGAGAAATATATTTATTACTTTAAATATACCTTTCAAGATTAAGTTTGAAATATTTTTAGTTCAAATATTCTAAGTTAATCTACATGCTAGCTTAGATCCTGCATAACTGTTAACAAATCTTTAGAAATGGTTCACTATAAGTCATCAAACTATGTTTCGTGCTACACTTGGTGGTCATATCTTAAGGATTTTATTAGCTTTATACGTGGACCACATCGACTATGATTCTGATGATGACAACCATTATTATCCCCAAAAAAAATATAAATTTATTGATGATGACTGATTTAATATAAAGACTAGTTATAGATTTTATTCATAGTCGTGAATGTGTGCATAATAACACTCTCTTATTTTTTTGGACTTCACCACTTTTAAAAGGTAGTAACCTATCGATCGTATCAATAGATTATTTATTTGTTTTTTTGGTTAGGTGATGCGTAGTGGGCCCATAACCCACTAACTTTTGGTATCTTGCCTTCTATCTATTGATTTAGTATCTTTGTGTTGATTGTTGATTTTTTTATAAATATGAGTTCTTCATGTCATAAGCATTGAATTCCTAGAGTCAAGTCTAGAGTTTAACCTACTAGTTGAGTCATAGTGAGTTAAGAAAAAGTGTATGCTCTTCGCTTGTTCTCTTTGTGGGATCTTGTCAATTAGATTTTTTTCTAAATATGTTATTTATGATATATCTATTATAATTAATCTGCTAGATGTTGCATGTCTGTAGGCTTTGTAAACTCTTTTTTTGTCTGATTACATGATCTTGTTATTAATTGTATCAGATCCATGTCAATATTCTATCAAGATTATGTTCAAATCATGTTATTTCTATAATACCTCTCTAATATATCAATAAAATTATACTTTCATCTCTTTCTATCTGTATTTATATTGTTGTTATTTTGGTACTTTATCTTCATATCATCTTCAGACAATATGGAAGGGAATGATCTCATAAAGTCATGAAAAATTCATAATAGAGGATCTATATAGTACTGATGATATGAAGATTATGGATTTATCAAACTAGATAACTCTAGATACTATAGGTACATCTGATGTCTGTACTCTCTTTGATATATCTATTGTTTCATTCTTTTCTATAAATGAAGAAATTATAGATTTTAATGAATAAAATCCTAGTCTTGAATAGAAGCTCTCAACTTTTAAGGCCACAGATGTGTATGATAAACTTTCATCATTTCATCTAATTGTTGAAACTACTATAAATTTTTTTGAAAATGTTATCCAAGTTAAAAAGAATGATGGTTATAAATACTACTTGCAAATAGTTTATGACAAAACTATCTGTTAGTTAAAATCTCAATTTAAATATAAATTTTTGTGTATTGGTGTCGTTATTATTGGTTTTTTCCTTTTATTCAGAAGAGATCTGAATGTCAGTATTGTAGGATGTTTACTTGATAATAGATATATCAACTTTAGTGCTTGTTTATAAAATTCTATTTAAATTGGTCTTCATGATGGTTTAATTTTTATAATTGTGTATCCAAATTATCCAATCACCATTCATTGAGAAGAAAATCTAAATAAAGTACTAAATTTTTTATTCAAACTCATAGATTATATATGATCTTTGGATCTTGTCCTCTTACTATCAAATATCAGGTCATGTATCATCTAACCAATACCTTTCACCCTACTATCAAGCATACTCCCATGCAAGACAAAAGTATGGTGTGTCATGTAACATAAAATAGTTAGATAATCCCAGTTAAATCAATTTCATGGTCAGATCTTAAGTTTTCTAGAAAATAGATAGTAAACATAGACTTTGTTTATAAGTCAAGAAAATATTTATCATTTACTACATTTGTAAAATATTTTTCAAACAAATCTATTATTAAATTTGCCTCTCAGAATGATTTAAAAGACTATATGTTGAACATACAATTGTAGCAACCCTTACCTCCAATCAATCATCACTACCTACATCTCAATAAAGTCCATGACCCTCAAATAGATTCATATTAATTTATTGATTTCCAAAAAATTATAAGTTGTCTAGATCAATCCAATATTCACATGGTTAAAAGAGATTTAACCATACAAGAACTGTTGGATAAAAATAAGAAGTTACTTGTTGAAGCCAAAAGAATTAATATGGAAGGAACTTCTGGAAAAAAGATTAAAAAATAAGAATAAAAAGGTCATATATGGAAAACTCCTCTGCAAGATAAATCATACATATAAAAAATATTTTCAAAGCCTATTTATTTTAATCAATATTCCCTTAATAGAAAATATAGGACACAAATGTATTATCTTAAAACATCTGACAAAAATCTTAATCAGTCTACAAAATTTAAATTAATAAATTGGAATAATCTTGTAACTAAATATTTGAATAATAAAATTTCAAAAATACAACAAAGTCTTGATCAGGTTTCTAAGATATTAAGGAGTATTGAGTTATATCAAAAAGAAAAAATTACTAGAGCCATCAATATTTTAAATGATAATGTTACTACCCATCATAGTCAGCTTATTCAAAAAATAGATAATAAATCGAACATCATTAGACTACAAAAATAATTTGTTGAAACAAAGGTAGATAATATGATTGATGAGGAAAAGGTTATTAGTCAAAGCTAAGATCATCTATAAAACCAATAAATAATAATTCAAGGAGCGCATCTATCATCATAAGAATATAAGATAATTAACCTCTATCTTTCTATTTTTAGCCATAAATAAATCTTGATAAATTATTCAATTTAATAAATAATGTTACTTATATGTATTCAATATATATCCTTACTATTTAACTTAGTTACTATAGTGCAAATAGACATACCAAATTGCATGTCAGAAAATAACATTGAATCAATAACTGAAGATAGATAATTTTGAATGTCAGCTTTACACATATCAGTAGGGATATAATGATATCTAGAAAGAGAGATATTAGCACCTATATCAAGCAGAACATCCAAGCTATATGGTTTAAAACCATCCCATTTAATTTGAATTATATTACTATAAATTTTTTTAAAAATTATCTGAATATATGTATTCTATCACTCATATAATATATAACTTTGGAAAGAAGAGCTAAAGGTTATACTTTTCATAAGAATTATTTGATAACTTATCTTCATATAGATAAGTTCATCTTGAAGATAGAATTATAGATGATAATTTCCCTGATAGAAGAGGTACAGATGGATACAATTATGTGAAAGGATTTTTATAGCAACAAATACACCAGGATATTTCATAATCTCAGTGATATATCTGAATAACTATATATTGGCTTAGACACCTCTAATAATCCCAAAAAATATCATTACATATGATATTTTCAATTTTGATTCGTATTACTATAAGCTCAGATAAAGAAATGAAATTATGTCCATAATCAGAGATTAACTTAGAAATTTTGAACTAAAAATATTTCAAATTTAATCTTGAAAGGTCTCCTTAAAGCAATAAATATATTTCTCACTTAATCTGGAGGGTGATAAAAACCCTCTAAATCTTTGAGGTAATTTTATGATATGAGAATATAGATAGATTCTTTATTTTTTTAACTAAAATATCTATGCCAAATGATTATTATTGAGTTTTACCATCCATCGATACTATACAGATCCTCTATCTTGCCTTTCTCATAGATTTATAAGATCATTCCCTTCTCTATTGTCTAAAGATTATATGGAGACAAAAGATCAAAATAACAACAAGATAGATATAGATAGAAAGAGATAAAAGTATATTTTTATTGATATATTAGAGAGATATTACAAAAACAACATGATTTAAACATAATTCTAACAGAATATTGACATGGATCTGATACCATTAACAACAAGATCATGCAATTAGACACATAGAGAGCTTATAGAGATTATAAACATGCAACATCTATCTGAGTAATTACAATAGATATATCATAAATAACATATTTAAGAAAATTTTCTAATTCACAAGATCCCACAAAGAGGGCAAATGAAGAGCATACACTTTTTCCTAACTCATTATGACTCAACTACTAGTCTAAACTCTAGACTTGACTCCAAGCATTTAATGCTTATGACACAAAGAACTCATATTTATAGGATGAAATGAGAAGATCAACGGTCAACACAAAGATGTTGAATCAACCTTTACCTTATGATCTTGTGTGAACATAATCTTATTATTTATGATATGTCTATTGTAAATACTCTGCTAGATGTTACATGTCTATAAGCTCTCTATGTATTTGATTGCTAATTCAAACATACATCAAATATCAATATACAATACTAACAATCTAGTATGTGAAATTCAAATTAAATGGTATGGTTTTAAACCATATAGCTTGGATGTTCTGCTTGATATAGGTGCTAATATCTCTCTTACTGATATCATTCTATCCCTATTGATATGTGGAAAGCTGACTTTTATAGAATAATTTTTTCTTGAGATGTAGATTCACAATGATTAGCTTCATTCTAAATCTAGTTGTATAGATGTGGAAAGCTGATATTGGCTCTTTGGAAACTCTATTTTCAAGTTGATTTTAACAATGATTGCATGATCCTATTGTTAACGGTATAAGAGCCATGCCAATCTTCTATCAAGATTATGTTCAAATCATGTTGCTTCTGTAATACCTTTTTGATATATCAATAAAATTATATTTTCATCTATTGTTATCTGTATCTTTTTTCTTTTTTTTTTGGTCTTTTATCTCCATATCATCTTTAGATAATAGGGAAGGGAATGATCTTGTAAAGCCATGAGAAAGGTGTGATAGAGGATCTATATAGTATTGATGATATAAAGACTATGGATGCATTAAATCATATAACTCTAAATATTATAGGTATATCTGATGTCTATCCTCTCTTTGATATATCTATTGGTTCATTATTTTCTACAAATGAAGTAACTGTAAAATTTAATAAAAAGAATCCTAGTCCTGAGTGGAAGCTCCCAACTCTTAAGGCTACAGATGTGTATGATAAACTTTCATCATTTTATCTAATTGCTAAAACTATCATAATTTTTTTTGAAAATGTTATCTAAGTTAAGCAGAATGATGATTATAAATACCACTTACAAATAGTTGATGACAAAACTATCTGTCAGTTAAAATCTTAGTTTAAATATAAGTTTTTACATATTGGTGTCGTTATTATTGATGTTTTTTCTTTATTCATAAAAGGTCTAAATGTTATTATTTTAAGATGTTTACTTGATAATAGACATATAAATTTTAGTGCTTGTTTGCAAAATTCTATTCAAACTGGTCTTTATAATGGTCCAATTTTCATAACTATGTATCCTAATTATCAATTCATCATTCATCAAGAAAAAAATCTAAATAAAGTATTGAAATTTTTTCTTCAAACTCATGGATTAGATATGATCCTTGGATCTTGTCCTCTTACTATTAAATATTAAGTCATATATCATTTAAGCAATACCCTTCACCTTGTTTTCAAACATACTCTCACACAAAGTAAAAACGTGGTGTGTCATGTAATAAAAAATAGTTAGATAATCTCAATTGAATCAATTTCTTAGTTAGATCTTAAGTTTCTTAGAAAATAGATAGTAGACATAAAATTTGTTCAGAAGCCCAAAAAATCTTTATCATTTACTACATCTGTAAAAGATTTGCCAAATAAATCTATTATTAGATTTAACTCTTAAAATGATTTAAAAGATCATATGTTGAACATACAATTACAAAAATCCTTGTCTCCAATCAATCCTCATTGTCTACATCTCAAGAAAGTCCATGACCCTCAACTAGATTCATAGTATTTTATTAATTTCTAAAAAACCATAACTCATTCAGATCAATCCATTATTCACATGGTTAAAAGAGATTTAACCATACAAAAACTACTAGAGAAAAATAAAAAGTTACTTGTTGAAGCCAAAAGAATTAATATGGAAGGAACTTATAGAGAAAAGACTAAAAAAGAAGAAGAGAAAGTTCATATATGGAAAACTTCTCTGGGAGATGAATTATACATGGAAAAAAGATTCCCAAAACCTGTTGATTTTAATCAATATTCACTTGATGAAAAATATAGGGCGTAAATACATTATCTCAGAATGTTTGACAAAAGTCTTGATCGGTCTACAAAAGTTAAGTTAATGAATTGGAATAATCTTATAACTATATGTTTGAATAATAAAATTTCATAAATAAAATAAAATTTTGATCAAATTTCTAAGATGTTAAAGAGTATGGAGTTATATCAGAAAATAAAAATTACTAGAGACATCAATTTTTTTAAATAATAATGTTACTACCCATCATAGTCAGCGTATTTTTTAAATGATAATGTTACTACAACAATAATTTGTTAAAATAAAGGTAGATGATATGATTATTGAGAAAAAAGTTATCAATTAAAGCCAAGACTAGTTTTAAACTAGTATGGTTTCTATTGAGACATATTTGAAAACTTAAATTGTTACTTTTGAGATAAAATAGTAAGAAACAAATCAAAAAATCAAATAGCTATCTTCAATCTCTAATAGCATTGCTAGAGAAATTATAAACTAAAATTCCAGCTTATCTTCTATTATTGATATTCTAGATTCACTAAAAAATAAAAGATAATCTTCTCAACCATAGCCAAAAATTATTGTCTTAGAAAATATTGATTACAATCAAAATATCTATTCTTATAAAAATATTTTTAAAATATAAAGAGAATCATTCATAAAATCTAAATCAAAAAGTCTAGCTGATTCTAAAAAATCTCTTGATAAGATCTTTAAAGTAATAATGGCTAAGATTGAACCTATCGAAATTGAAATTTATTTTGTTATAAGATAATCTTCAAAGTTGAGACCTCCACTAGATTCTCAAATAAGGACAATGAACTTTCAACTTTGATTTTATAAATTCAACTGTGAACCACTAGAAAAAAAAGAAATGATTCATGCAATGTTGGCTTGGGCCAGTGTATATATTTATGGTCTTAAGAAAGATCTTTTCAGCGTTAGTCAACAAAGTGTAAATGGGTTCATAGGAAATATCAAAAAATGGTGGGATTCTAGTGGTCTAGTATTTCATGAAAGCATATACACTCATATAGAACCAATCTCTGCACTTTGTAATACTTTATTTTCTAAATTTGTCAGTGCACTTGATAATGATAAATAGACAAATAAAGCAATGTTTTTTAAAGCTCAATTATGTGATATGACCAGGCTAGATGAATATATGTGCTATATGAATAATATGTTCTATAATATTAGAGAAATTTTTAAACCAACATACAAGATTAGGTATATAGAATCATTTTATAAATATTTTACTATAAAAAATAAAGCCACTATGGGTGATAATATTTCAACCATGTATTTTGAAGGATAAATTAGAATATTAAAGTAGTCAATAAAAGGTTATGTGTAAAAAAAAAGGCACAGAAAGAACTATGAAGTTTCAAAAATAAATTGGTGCAAAATTTTATAATTCTATCAATGATAATTTTAGCTGTATGGATGTGCATAGATATAGACAGTATAAAAAGGAAAAGAAATCTCATTCTTACAAAAGTCTTTTAGAAAAATAATTTACTTACAATAAGTCTTGGAAGCCTAAATATAAATTTAGAAAATAGAAATTTTATCTAAAAAAGATATTCAAAAAAAGAAATATGGGTTTCAAAAGAAGTCTGTCAAATATTTCATCTATCAAGGTGATCATTATGCAAATAAATATCTTAATAAGAGGAAAAAATCTAAAAATATTAATTTTTTGAATAGACATGGAATCAATTAAGATGAATATGTTTTAATTTTAAAAGAAGATGAACTTTAATATGAGTCAAATATTTTATGAGAAACATCTGATAGTGATGAATCTAATAATCAAATAAACATGAATCTGACACTGAATCAGAAGATAAAATATCTAATTATAATTATGATTTAGTATTTTAGTTTTATATAATTTTTACTCCTTTTCCATATTCCTTGAGTTTATCCCAACAAATATCTTTTCTCAAAGAATGTTTTTACAATAATAAAGTGTAGCTGCTAAGCAAAAATATTATTTCCATTTAGCTTAATAAAAAAGGCAAAAATATATTTTGTCCCAAGAATTTTAATTCAAAAATCAAAAAGCTTCTCTGATTGAAGCTATCAATCAACCTGACACATATGATAGAGCTACTTGATGAAAGAAGCATATCTATCAACTTCATCTCTTATAGGATAAAGCTCAGATTGAATTACATGATCTTATAAAAAAATAAGCTCTTGCTGATAAACATGAGCACCTCTTCGAATAAAAATTGATCTAAATAATTAATGAGATAAAATCTCATTTTGAGGGAGGAAAAACCTCTCATAATATTGAAACATACATCAGATATCAGTATACAATACTAATAATCTAATATATAAAATTTACATTAAATAATATGATTATAAACTATATAGCATAGATATTTGCTTGATACAAATGTTGTTATCTCTCTTGCTAGATATTATTTTATCACTACTGATATATAGAATGTTGACTTTCATAAGTTAACTTTCAATACAAAAATTATAGTTTTAAATTTTTTTGTAGTTATTCATGTTATGTTTGGTGATTTTATCTATCATTTTAAGATAGTATAACATGAAATGCTAATGTATGATATGATGATTGGCTCATATAACTTCACTACTTTCTACCCTATCATAATTTAATTACATAAAACAAATCTTACACAAATATATATATATATATATATATATAGAATTCTTATGAAAGAAAAGCCAAAGAAACTAGTTGATATCAGATAAATATAGTAGAAGGTAAATCTTTGCCATGCTAGCATTAAACCAATAATTAAAAAACTTAAAAATGATTGTTTTCTAAAAACCCTTTAATATTAAGAGATAAGAAAATATATAAATATAGAATCAAATTAAGGATGGCAAAGGGCAAAAATGGTAAAGAATAGAACCCAAGTTTAAGGCACATCATTTAGGAATATCTCCTTCACTTAAGAGAAAAATATTTTTAGTAGATAAAGCAATTAAAGAAATACATTTTGATAAGAGATTCTAATGGCCCTTGAGCGTGTAAAACAATTTATATAAATAAAAGATCATAGCAAACACGGAGTAAAAAGAGACTGGTTATAACTTATGTTTCTCTTAATAAATATATTTTACCTCTTTAGCATCTTCTTCTTTCAAAAGATAAAATATTACATAGAATGAGTAAAAATAAAGTTTACAGTAAGTTTTATTTAAAATCAATATTTTAGTAGATACAAGTAGCAGAATAAGATAGGTACAAGACTAAATTTATTAGTCTATTTAGATAATATGAATAGAATGTCCTACCCTTTGGCTTGAAGACTACTCCTAACATATTTCAAAAAATAGATGAATAAAATTTTCTTAGCATACTTTAATTTTATCATTATTTATGTAGATGATATATTAGAATTTTTAAAATCTCCTAAAGATCATCTAAGTCATCTAGAATAATTCTATCATATTATGTTTGACAATGGTCTAGTTTTATCTATAAAAAAAGTCAATCTTCAGAGATGAGATTGAGTTTTTAAGAGTTACTATAAAATTAAAAAGTATTATAGTTGATGAACATATTTTTAAAAATATTAAAAATTTTCCTAATGAGTTCAAGGATAAAAATTTACTATAATTATTTTTTGGTTATGTAAACTATGTAGCAAGTTATTATTATAATATTACATAAGATAAAATTCTTCTAAATAAAAGACTAACAAAGAATCATCTATCACAGTCGAATGAAATGATAAAAATTGTTCAAATGATAAAATAAAATTATCAAAATTTGTCATCTTTAATTTTATCTGCTAATGGTCTAAACATTATTGAAATAGATATTTAAAAATTATATTGATGTGCAGTTATTAAAAAAAAGTTATTTGATGGTTCAGAAAAACTTTGTAAATTTACTTCAAAAAAATTTAAACAAGCTCAAAAAAATTATCATTTTACTCACAAAGAAATCAGTGCTCTCATCATAAAATTTCATGAAGCTTATACAAAACTCAATGATACTCATTTGGTATGGACATCTCAATTTCAAAAACTTGATGACAAAAAGTGGTGTTCAATAATAATGTTATATTATGAAGCTAATAATCTAAGGATTAATGGTATAAATAATATACTTAAATTTTTTATTTACAGGCATGATTTTAAATTTTTAATCCAATGGTCTACCTTCTCATCAAGTTTTTACTTTGCTACAAAAAAATTTGGTCATCTGCTGAAATACCAGATTATTTATTTGAATTTTTGGATTATATTATTCCAATGAAATCTTCTAATAATCTTGCTATTTATATCCCTCCAAATCAAGTGAAAAATATATTTATTACTTTAAAAATAATTTTCACGATTAAGTTTGAAATATTTTTAGTTTAAAATTTCCAAGTTTATCTACATGCTAGCTTAGCTCTCGCACAACTATTAATAGCTCTTTGAAAATTGTTCACTAGAAGTCATCAAGCTGTATTTCCTCCTACACCTGAAAGTTGTATCTTAAATATTCCATCAATTTTATACATGGACGATACCAACTATGATTCTGATGATGATAACCATTATTCTCCTCAAGGAGAAAATGAATTCAATGATGATGACTAATTTAATATAAAGATTAGTTACAGGGTCTATTAATAGCCGTGAATGTGGGCATGATAATCTTCTTTTATTTTCTTAGATCTCACCACTTTCAAAATGTAGTAATCTGTAGACCATATTGATAGATTCTTTATTTATTTTATTTTATTAGATGGTGCATAATGAGCCCATAACCCACTAACTTTTAGAATCTTACCTTTTGTACGTTGATTCAACATCTTTATGTCAACTGTTGATCTTCTCATTTCATCATATAAATATGAGTTCTTTATATCATAAGTATTGAATGTCTGAAGTCAAGTCTAAAGTTTAGTCTAGTAGTGAGTCAAAAAAATATATGCTCTTCACTTTCCCACTTTATGGAATTTTATGAATCAAAAACTTTTCTTATATATGTTATTTATGATATGTATGATCTAATTACTCTGCTAGATGTTGCATGTCTATAATCTCTGTAAGCTTTCTATGTATTTGATTACATGATCTTATTGTTAATGGTATCAGAGTCATTAATAATAGGATCATCAGAAGCTTTCATTGGCATAATATAATCTAGAAAAAATAAGTAATATGATATTTTAGCAAATGATCAAAAAATTTCTATAGCAATGTTAAAATTTAGACACAAGGTAGACCATTAGATTAAGAATTTAAAACTATGTTTATAAATAAAATTTTTAAATAGATTATTTATATCAGTAATTTTTGGATTATTATCTTCATGATATAATATTATTTTTTAACACCACCTTTTGCCATCAGGTTCTTGAAACTAAGATGTCTATGCCAAACTAGTATTATTGAGTTCTGTAGAAGTTTCATGAGATTTTTTAGTGAGAGCATTAGTTTCATGAGTTAATTAATTAGCAACAGATGGAGTGAATCTCTATATATGTTGATAAAAAATTTCATGAACTCCAGTAACTATTACTACCATGGCTAAGCATTTTGAATTATCTGAATTAAATTCTCTACATATAAAATCAATAAGATAATTTTTTTTAAGAATATGCTCAACAGAGAAGTCAAGGTCTGACAAAAAAATTGTTCACCTAATTAATCTGCTCACAGATCCTTTCTTTAAATTATCATTAGAATGAAGAATGCTCATAAAGTTATTTAAATCAAATCTAAAAATAAATTTGTTTGATCTCACAAAAAACATAAAAGCTTATATAACCTTAATAATAAAAAGAATTTCTTTGTGAGTAGAATGATAATTTTTTTGAGCCTGTTTAAAAAAATTTAAAGTAAATCTACAAGATTTTTTTGAACCATCTGATAGTCTTTCTTTAAGAACTACACCTAATCTAATTCTAAAGCATCTATTTAATAATCTTTAGACCATTACCAGGTAAAATTAAAAGGTGACAAATTTTGACAATTTTATTTTATCTTTTGAATAGCTTTTATCATTTTATTTGACTATATTAGACGATTATTTGTTAGCTTTTTTATTTAGAAAATTTTTATCCTATGCAATATTATAATAATAACCTGCTACATAGTTTACACAGCCAATATATCTTTGTAAAAAAAAATTATCTTTGAGTTCATAAAAAAATTTGATACTCTTTGAAACATGTTTCTGAATTGCAGCTTCTCCTAATTTTATAGTAACTTCTAAAAACTCAATCTCATCTCTGAAGATTGATATTTTTTTCTCAGATGAAACTAGACCATTGTCAAACACAATCTAATAGAATTATTTTAGATGATTTAGATGATCTTTAGAAGATTTTGAAAAGATTAATATATCATCTATATAGACAATGATAAAATCATAGTATGCTAGAAAAAATTTATTCATCATTTTTTAAAATATATTAGGAGTACTTTTCAAGCCAAAGGGTAGGATATTTCACTCATTATCTAAATAGAGTAATAAATGCAGTCTTGTACCTATTTTATTTTGCTACTTATATCTACCAAAATTTTGATTTTAAATCAAACTTACTGTAGATTTTATTTTCACTTATTCTTTGAAATATTTCATCTTATAAATGAATAGGATGTTGAATAGGTCAAACATATTTATTAAGATAAACATAATTTATAACTTTTTTTTACCCTTTGTTTGCTCTGATTTTTTATTTACATAAAATAATTCACAAGCCTGAGGGCTATTATAATCTCTTATCAAACCTTGTTCTTTTA
Source organism: Torreya grandis (assembly GCA_037957365.1). Classification (NCBI taxonomy): domain Eukaryota; kingdom Viridiplantae; phylum Streptophyta; class Pinopsida; order Cupressales; family Taxaceae; genus Torreya; species Torreya grandis. Next base: position 3,089,035 of record JARHVA010001233.1, read on the forward strand.
ATTTCTTTATCTCTTAAAAACATTCTTCTCTAAGTGAAGGAGACATTCTTCAATTATGTGCCTTAAATTTAGGTTCTATTTCTTTACCATTTTTATCTTTTATCATTTTCAATTCAATTCTTCATTCATGTAATTATTTATTTTTGAATGCCAAAAAATTTTTAGAGCAGCAATCTTTTTATGTTTTTCAATTATTAATTCAAAGTTAGCATGACAAAAATTTAGATTCTATTGTATCTATTTGGTATCAACTAGTTTTTGGGGGTTTTTTATATAAAAATTTTGCATTCATATCTATACTTTTTATATAAAGAATATTTTGTGCAAGAATTATTTTATGCAGTTGAATTTTGATAAGGTAGAAAGTATCCAAGTTATCTAAACTAATCATCATAACATACATTAACATTTCATGTTGTACTATCTTAAAATAATAGATAAAATCACCAAGCATAATAGAAATAATTGTAGACAATTATGAAACTATAGTTTTTATATTAAAAGTTAACTTATGAAAGTCAAATTTTCATATATCAATAGGGATAGAATGATATCTATCAAGAGAGATATCAACACTTGTATCAAGTAGAATATTCAAGCTATATAGTTTAAAATCATCTTATTTAATCTAAATTTTACATACTAGATTATTAATATTATATACTGATATCTAATGTATGTTGTAATTATTATGAGAGGTTTCTTCTCCTCTCAAAATAATATTCTATCTCATTAGTTATTTAGAGTAATTCTTCTTCAAAGAGGTGTTCATGTTCATCAGCAAGAGTTTTTTCTTTTAAAAGATCTTGTAATTTAGTATGAACTTTAGTTAGGAAGAGCTGAAGTTGATAGATGCACTTCTTTCACCGAATAACTCTATCATATGTGTCAGATTGATAAGCAATTTCAATTGAAGAAGCTTTCTAATTTTTAAATTGAAATTCTTAAAATAAAATATCCTTTTACTTTTTTTGTTGATTTAAATAGAGAATATTTTTACTCAACAGCTATAATTTATTATTATAAAAATATTATGTCAGAGATCATATAGGCAGGAGTTTTAGCATATCTTTCTTTGAGAAAAGATATTTATTGGGATAAACTCAAGGCATCTAGAAAAAGATAAAAAATCATATGAATATAAAATCCTAAATCAGAATTATAATTAGATATTTTATCTTCTGATTCAATGTTAGTTAGATTCATATTTACTTAATTATCAGATTCATCACTATCAGATATTTTTTACAAAATAACTAACTCATATTGAAGTTCATGTTCTTTTGAAACTAAAACATATTCATCTTCATTGATTCCATGGTTATTCAAAAAATTAATCTTTTTAGATTCTTTTCTCTTATTAAGATATTTATTTACATAATGATCACCTTGACAGATAAAATATTTGACAGGTTTCTTTTGGAATCTATGTTTATTTTTTTAAAATATCTTTCTCGGATCAAATTTCTTTTTTTAGATTTATATCTATGTTTCCAAGACTTAGTATAAGTAATTTTTTTTTTTAGAAACATTTGTAAGAATGATATTTCTTCTTATTTTATATTGTCTATATCTATACACATCCATACAACTAAAATTATTATTGATAGAATTACAAAATTTTACATCAATTTATTTATGAAACTTTATAGTTTCTTCTGTGCTTTTCTTTCTGCACATAACTTTTTATTGACTACTTTAATATTATGATTTATCCTTCCAAAGGATATGATTGGAATATTATCACCCATAGCGACTATATTTGGTAGAAAAATATTTAAAAAATTATTCTATATACCTAATCTTGTATGTTGGATTAAAATTTTCTCTAGTATTATAGAATAGATTCTTCATATAGCACATATATTCATTTAGCCTAGTCATATCACATAATTAGGATTTAAATTTTTTTGCTTTGTTTGTCTCTTTATCATTATCAAGTATGTCAATAAATTTAAAAAGTAAAGTATTACAGAGTGTAAAAATTGATTCTAGATGAGTGTATATGCTTTCATGAAACACTAGACCACTAGCATCTCACCATTCTTTGATATTTTTTATGAACCTATTTAAAATTTGTTGACTAATATTGAAATGATATTTTTGAAGACCATGAATCTATACACTGGCCCAAGCCAATATTGCATGAATCATTTATTTCCTCTTTTTTGATGGTTCATAATTAAATTTCTAAAAGAAAGGTTGAAGGTTTAATGTCCTTATTTGAAAATCTAGTGGAGGTCTAGACTTTAAAGATTCTTCTCTATCAAAATAAATTTCAATTTATCCAGGCTCAATATTAACCATTCCTACTTGAAATATCTTATCAAGAGATTTTTTAGAATCAGATAGACTTTTTTATTTAAATTTTGTGAATGATTCTCTTTGTATTTTTAAAACATTTTGTCAAAAATAGATATTTTGATTGTAATCAATATGTTTTGAGACAACAATTTTTAGTTGTGGTTGAGAAGATTATCCTTTATGTTTTAGTGAATCTAGAATATCAAAAATAAAAGATAAGCTACAATTTTGGTTTATAATTTTTTTAGCTATGCTATCAGAGGTTGAAAATAGCTATTTGATTTCTTGATTTGATTCTTCCTATTTTGTCTCAAGAGTAGCAATTTGAGTTTTTAAATTTATTTTAATAAAAACCATACTAGTCTTAAGCTGATATTAGCTTTGATTGATAATCTTTTTTTAGCAATTATATCATCTAACTTTGTTTCAATATATTGTTACTGTAGTCTAATGTTGCTTGATTTAATATCTATTTTTTGAATAAGCTGACTATGATGGTAGTAACATTATCATTTAAAACATTGATGGTTGTAGTAATTTTTATTTTCTGATATAACTCAATACTCCTTAATATCTTAGAAAGTTGATCAAGAATTTATTGCATTTTTTAAACTTTATTATTCAAATATTTAATTGTAAGATTATTCTAATTTATTAACTTAACTTCTGGAGATTGATCAAGATTTTTGTCAAATATTCTGAGATAATACATTTATGCCCTATATTTTCTATTAGATAAATATTGATTGAAATCAATAGACTTTAGGAATATTTTTTATGTGTATGATTCATCTCCCAAATGAGTTTTTCATATATGACCTTCCTCTTCTTCTTCTTTAGTATTTTATCCAAAAGTTCTTTCCATATTAATTCATTTAGCTTCAGCAAGTAACTTCTTATTTTTCTCTAATAGTTTTTGTATGACTCAATCTTTTTTAACCATATGAATACTAGATTGATCTGGATTACTTATAATTTTTTGATAATCAATATAGTAATATGAATCTATTTGAGGGTCATAGATTTTATTTAGATGTTGATAATGAGAATTGTTTGGAGGTAGGGTTTATTGCAATTGTATGTTCACCATATAGTTTTTTAAATCATTCTAAGAGTCAAAATTGATAATAAATTTATTTGACAAATTTTGTAGAGATGTAGCAAATGATAAAGAGTTTATAGGCTTTTGAACAAAGTTTGTATCTACTATCTATTTTTTGGGAAAGTTAAGATCTAACCAATGAATTGATTCAATTGGGATTATCTAAATATTTTCTATTACGTGACACACCACGCTCTTACCTTGCATGGGAGTATGATTGTTATTAGGGTGAAAGGTATTAGTTAGATGATACATGACTTGATATTTAATAGTAAGAGAACAAGATTTAGAGATCATATATAACCCATGAATTTGAAAGAAAAAATTTAGTACTTTATTTAGACTTTTTTTTTTATGAATGATGACTAAATAATTTAGATACATAGTTATGAAAATTAAACCATCATGAAGTCTAGTTTGAACAACATTTTGTAAATAAACACTAAAATTAGTATGTATATTATCAAGTAAACATCTTAAAATATTGACATTTAGACCTCTTCTGAATAAAATAAAAACATTTATAATAACAGCACCAATATATAAAAACTTATATTTAAACTGATATTTTAACTAACAGATAGTTTTGTCATCAACTATTTGTAAGTGGTATTTATAATCATCACTCTACTTAACTTGGATAACATTTTAAAAAAATTATGGTAGTTTTAGCAATTAAATGAAATGGTAAAAGCTTATCATACACATATGTGGCTTTAAGAGTTGGGATACTCCATTCAAGAGTAAGATTTTTTTATTAAATTCTACAATGATTTCATCTATAAAAAAGAATAAACTAATAGATATATCAAAGAGAGTATAAATATTAAATGTACCTGTAGTATCTAGAGTTATCATGTTTAATACATCTATAATTTATATATCGATACTATACAGATCCTCTATCACATTTTTTTGAAAATATTATCTAAGTTAAACATAATGATGATTATAAATACCACTTATAAATAGTTGATGAAAAAACTATTCATCAATTAAAATCTGAGTTTAAATGTAAGTTTTTGCATATTGATGTCATTATTATAGGTGTTTTCATTTTATTTAGAAGAGGTCTGAATGTCAATATTTTAAAATATTTACTTGATAATAGACATACCAAATTTAGTGCTTATTTACAAAATGATGTTCAAATTGAATTTCATGATGGTCTAATTTTTGTAACTATGTATCCAAATTATCCATACACCATTCATCAAAAATAAAATCTAAATAAAGTACTGAAGCTTTTTTTAACTCATAGATTAGATATGATCCCTAGATCTTATGCTCTTGTAATTAAATATCAAGTCATGTATCATTCAACCAATACCCTTCACCTTGATATCAAGAACACTCTCGCATAAGACAAAAGCATGGTGTGTCATGCAATAGAAAATAGTCAGATAATTATAATTGAATCAAGTTCTTAGTCAGATCTTAAGTTTTTAAAAAAATAGATAGTAGACACAGACTTTGTTCAAAAGTTTAGGAAATCCTTATCATTTATTACATCTATAAAAGATTTGCTAAATAAATTTATTATTATATTTGACTCTCAAAATGATTTAAAAGACCATATGTTGAATATATAATTACGTCAACCCTTGCCTCTAATCAATCCTCATTGTCTACATCTCAAGAAAGTCCATGACCTTCAAATAGATTCATATTGCTATATTAATTATCAAACAATTATAAGTCATCCATATCAATCCAATATTTACATGGTTAAAAGAGATTTATCCATACAATAACTATTTTTAAAAAAGTTACTTTCTAAAACCGAAAGAATTAATATAGAAGAAATTTCTGGAGAAAAGACTAAAGAAGAAGAAGAAGGTCATATATAGAAAAATCTTTTATGAGATGAATCATACACAAAAAAATATTCTCAAAGCTTACCAATTTTTATCAATATTCACCTAATAGAAAATATAGAGCACAGATATATTATCTCAAAATGTTTGATAAAAGTCTTGATCGATCTATATAAGTTAAGTTAATGAATTGAAATAATCTAACAACTAAATGTTTGAATAATAAAGTTTCAAAAATACAATAAAATCTTGATCAAGTTTTTAAGATGTTAAAGGGTATTGAATTATATCAAAAAATATAAATTACTACAGCCATAAATGTTTTAAATGATAATATTACTACCCATCACTATCAACTTGTTCAAAAAATAGATAATGAATCAAGCAGCATTAGACTACAACAATAATCTATTGACATAAAAGTAGATGATATGATTGTTGAGAAAAAAGTTATCAATCAAAACCAATATCAGCTTAAGACTAGTATGATTTCTGTTAAGATAGATTTGAAAACTCAAATTGCTACTCTTGAGACAAAATAGGAATAAGCACATCAAGAAATCATACAACTATCTTTAACATCTGATAGCATAGTTAAAAAAATTATAAACCAAAATTCTAACTTATCTTCTATTATTGATATTCTAGATTCACTAAAAGATAAAAGATAATCTTTTCAGTCACAACCAAAAATTGTTGTCTCAAAACATATTGATTACAGTCAAAATATTCATTTCTAACAAAATATTTTAAAAATATAAACAAAATCATTCATGAAATCTAAATCAAAAAGTCTACATGATTCTAAAAAAACTCTTGATAATATATTCTAAATAAGAATGGCTAAAATTAAATCTATCAAAACTGAAAGTTATTTTGATATAAGAGAATCTTTAAAATTTAGACCTCCACTAGATTCTCAAATAAAGACATTGAACCTTCAACTTTTTAAAAAAAAATTAATTGTGAACCACTAGAAAAAAGGAAAGAAATGATTCTTGTAATATTGGTTTGGGCCAGTATACAGATTCATGGTCTTCAAAAATATAATTTTAATGTTAGTCAATAAATTACAAATAGATTCATAAGAAATATCAAAGAATGGTGGGATGCAAGTGGTCAAGTGTTTTATGAAAGCATATACACTCATCTAAAACTAATATATGCACTCTGTAATGTTTTAATTTCTAAATTTATTGGCACATTTGATAATGATAAAAAGGCAAATAAAATTAAAAAATTTAAATCTCAATTATGTGATATTATCAAGTGAGATAAATATATATGCTATATGGAGAATCTATTCTATAATACTAAAAAAAAAAATTAATTTAGCATACAAAATTAGGTATATAGAATTATTTCTTGAATATTTTACTACCAAATAGAAAGCCACTATGGGTGATAATCTTTCAACCATGTCCTTTATAAAAATAAATCAGAATATTAAAGTAGTCAATGAAAGGTTATTTGTAGAAAGAAAGCCATATAAAGAAATTATGAAATTTCACAAATAACTTGGTGAAAATTTTTATAATTCTATCAATAATAATTTTGGTTATATGGATGTGTATGGATATAGGTATTACAAGAAGAAGATATTTCATTCTTAGAAATGTTTCTCAGAAAAAGAATTTACTTATAATAAGTCTTGGAAGCCTAGATATAAATCTAAAAAAAAACTGGTTCGAGAAAGATATTCATAAAAAAGAAACATGGGTTCCAAAAAAATTCTGTCAAATATTTCATACGTCAAAGTGATCATTATGTAAATAAATATTCTTATCAAAGAAAAAAATCTAAAAATATTAATTTTCTAAATAACTATGGAATCAATGAAGATGAATATATTTTATTTTCAAAAAAGGAAGAATTTCAATATGAGTCAGATATTTTGTGAGAAGTATCTGATAATAATAAATATGATAATCAAATAAATATTAATCTATCTAACACTAAATCAAAAGGTAAATCATATGATTATGATTCTGATATAAAATTTTAGATTTATATGATTTTTACTTTTTTTCAGATGATTTAAGTTTATCTTATCAAATATATTTCCTCAAAGAAAGATATGTTAAAACTCCTACCTATATGATCTCTGAAAAAATGCTTTTACAACAACAAAATGTAGTTGTTGAGAAAAAATATTTTATCTATTTAACTTAAGAAAAAATCTAAAAAGATATTTTATCTCATAAATTTTCAATTCAAAAAATAGAAAGCTTCTTCAATTGAAGTTGTCTATCAACTTGACACATATGATAGAACTTCTTGGCGAAAGAAGTGCATCTATCGACTTCAACTCTTTCTAATTAAAAATCAAATTGAATTATAAGATCTTCTGAAAGAAAAAGTTTTTATTGATAAATATGAACACCTCTTTGAAGAAGAATTTCTCTAATAAACTAATAAAATAAAATCTCATTTTGAGAGGAAAAAACCTCTCATAATAATTTAAATATATATCAGATATCAGTATACAATATTAATAATCTAGTATGTAAAATTTAGATTAAATATAATGGTTTTAAACCAAATAGATTGGATGTTCTACTTGATACAGGTGCTGATATCTCTCTTGCTAGATATCATTTTATCCCTGTTGATATATGAAAAATTAATTTTTATAGGTTAACTTTCAATATAAAAATTATAGTTTCAAAATGATCTACAATTATTTTTGTTATGATTGGTGACTCTATCTATCATTTTAGGATAGTACAACATGAAATGTCAATGTATAATATGATGATTGACTCAGATAATGACTACTTTCTATCCTATCATAATTCAATCACATAAAATAATTTTTTCATAAAAATATTCTTTATACAAGAAATCTATATATGAATACAAATTTTTTATAAAATAAAAGCTAAAGAAACCACTTGATACCAGATGGATACAATAGAAGGTAAATCTTTACCATGTTAGAATTAAATTAATAATTAAAAAACTTTAAAAGGATTGTTGCTTTGGAAATCCTTTGACATTCAAAGATAAGAAAATATATGAACACAAAAATTAAATTAAAGATGGCAAAAGATAAAAATCATTAAAAAAAAAAGAATCCAAGTTTCAAGCACATCATTCAGGTATATCTCTTTCACTTAGAGAAAAATATTTTTAAGAGATAAAACAATTAAAATAATAAAGTTTGATAAGATATTCTAATAACCCTTGGGCTGGTGAAGCATTTTATGTAAATAAAAGATCAGAGCAAATAAGGGATAAAAAAGATTAGTTATAAATTATATTTTTTTTAATAAATATGTTTTACTTGTTTAGCATCATATTCCTTAAAAAGATGAAATCTTAAAGAAAATAAGTGGAAGCAAAGTTTACAGTATATTTGATTTAAAATCAAGATTTTAGTAGATACAAGTAGTAGAATAAGATAGATATAAAATTGTATTTATTATTTTATTTAGACAATATGAATGGAATGTTCTAGCCTTTAGCTTGAAGACTGCTCTTAGCATATTTTTAAAAATGATGAATAAATTTTTCTTAACATACTCTAATTTTATCATTATCTATATAGATGATATATTAGTATTTTTAAAATATCTTAAATATCATCTAGAATAATTCTATCAGATTGTATTCATCAATGGTCTAATTCTATTTAAAAAATATATATCAGTCTTCAGAGATGAGATTGAGTTAATAAGAGTTACTATAAAATCAAGAAAATTTGTAGTTCAAAAACATGTTTTAAAAAATATTAAGAGTTTTTGTGATGAGCTCAAAGATAAAAATTTGCTACAAATTTTTTTTGACTGTGTAAACTATGTAGTAGGTTATTATTATAATATTACACATGATAGAATTATTCTAAATAAAAATCTAACAAAGAATCTTTTAGCATGATCAGATGAAATGATAAAAGTTATTCAAAAGATAAAAGAAAATTGTCAAAATTTACCACCTTTAATTTTACTTGGTAATGGTCTAAAGTTTATTGAAATCGATACTTTAGAATTATATTGGAGTGTAGTTCTTAAAGAAAGACTGTCAAATGGTTTAGAAAAACCTCATAAATTTACTTCAAAAAAATTTAAATAGGTTCAAAAAAACTATCATTTTACTCACCAAGAAATTTTTACTATTATTAAGGCTATTCAAGCTTTTATGTTTTTTGTGAGATCAGAAAAAAAAATTGTTAAATCTAATTTAACTAATTTTATGAGTATTCTTCATTCTAGTAATAATCTAAAGAAAGAATCTGTGAGTAGGTTAACCAAGTGGACAACTTTTTTGTCATACTTTGACTTCTCTATTGAGTATATTTTTTTGAAAAAAAAATTATCTTGCTAATTTTATATATAGAAAATTTAATTTAGATAATTCAAAATGCTCAGTCATGGTAGTAATAATTACTAAAATTCATGAAGAATTTTATCAGTATATATAGAGATCCACTCCATCTATTACTAATTAGTTAACTCATAAAATTGATGCTCTCATCAAAAAATCTCATGAAGCTTCTACAGAACTCAATAATATTTATTTGACATAGACATCTCAATTTAAAGAATTTGATGGAAAAAGGTGGTGTTTAACAATAATTTTATATCGTGAAGTTAATAATCTAAGGATTACTGGTATAAATAATCTATTTAAAAATTTCATTTACAAGTATAGTTTTAAATTCTTAATCTAATGGTCTACCTTCTTACCAATTTTTAGCCCTATTACAGAGAATTTCTTATCATCTACTAACATACCAGATTACTTATTTGAATTTTTAGATTATATTATGTCAGTGAAATTTTTTGATGATCTTGTTGTTCATATCCCTATAGATCAAATAAGAAATATATATATTATTTTAAGGATACCTTTCAAGATTAAGTTTAAAATATTTTCAATTCAAAATTTTCAAGTTAATCTAAATGCTATCTTAGCTCCTACACAACCGTTAAGAACTCTTTAGAAATGGTTCACTATAAGTCATCAAGTTGTGTTTCTTCTTACACTTGATGTTCGTATCTTTAGGATTTTATCATCTTTATACATGGATCACAATGACTATGATTTTGATGATGACAATTATTATTCTCCCCAGAGAGAATATGAATTCAATGATGATGACTGATTTAATATAAAGACTAGCTAGTTGCAAGGTTATGTGAGTTCAGAAAAATTATCATTATACTTACCACAAAAATTGTTATTAAAGCTATTCAATATTTTATATTTTTTATGAGATCAAAAAAACTATTAGATCTGATTTAAATAACTTTATAAGTATTCTTCATTCTATTAATAATCTAAAGAAAAGATCTATGAACAGGGTAATTAGGTGGACAACTTTTTTGTCAGACTTTGACTTCTTTGTTGAGCATATTTTTTAAAAAAGAATTATCTTACTAATTTTATATCTAGATAATTCAATTTAGATAATTCAAAATGCTCAATCATGGTAATAATAGTTACTGAAGTTCATAAAAAATTTTATCAACATATATGGGGATCCACTTCATCTGTTCCTAATCATTTAACTCATGAAATCGATGATCTCACCAAAAAAAATCATAAAATTTTTACAAAACTCAATAACACTCATTTAGCATAGGCATCTCAATTTCAAGAACCTGATGGTAAAAAGTGGTGTTCAACAATAATGTTATATCATGAAGCTAATAATCTAAGGATTACTAGTATAATTAATCTATTTAAAAAAATTATTTACAGATAGTTTTGAATTCTTAATCCAATGGTCTACCATCTGGGCAAGTTTTAACCCTACTACAGAGAATTTTTGGTCATCTACTAAAATATCAAATTATTTATTTGAATTTTTGGATTATATTATACCAATAAAATATTTTGATGATCCTATTATTTATATCCCTCTAGATCAAGTGAGAAATATATTTATTGCTTTAAAGATACCTTTCAATATTAAATTTGAAATAATTTTAGTTTAAAATTTTCAAGTTAATCTACATGCTAGCTTAGCTCCTATATGATTGTTAGCAAATCTTTAAAAATGGTTCTCTATAAGTCATAAAGTTGTGTTTTCTCCTACACCTAGCAGTCGTATCTTAAATATTTTATTAGATTTATACATGGACCACACCGACTATGATTTTTCTGATGATAATCATTTCTCTCTAAAGAGAATATGAATTCAATGATGATAACTGATATAATATAAAGACTAATTATGAGGTTTGTCCATAATCTTGAATATGGGCATGATAACCCTCTCTTATTTTTTTGGACCTCACCAGTTTTTAAAAGTGCTAACTTATCGATCATGTCAACAAATTCCTTATTAGGCAGTACATAGTGGGCCCATAGCCCACTAACTTTTGACATCTTATCTTCTATTCATTGATTCAACTTCTTTATATCGACTATTGATTTTCTCATTTCATTATATAAATATGAGGAGTTCTTCATGTCATAAGCATTGAATGTCTAGAGTCAAGTCTAAAGATTACCTAGTAGTTGAGTCATAGTGAGTCGTAAAAAAAAGTATGCTCTTCATTTGCCCTCTTTATGAGATCTTAAAAATCAAAAACTTTTTCTAAATATGTTATTTATGATATGTCTATTGTAATTACTCTACTAGATGATGTATGTCTATAATCTCTATAAGCTCTTTATGTGTTTGATTACATGATCTTATTGTAAATGGTGTCAGAGCCATGTTAATATTTTGTCAAGATTATGTTTAAATCATATTACTTTTATAATGCCTCTCTAATATATCAATAAAATTATACTTTCATCTCTTGTTATCTGTATCTATTTTGTTATTATTTTAGTCTTTTGTCTCCATATCATCTTCAAATATTAGAAAAATGAATGATCCCATAAAACTATGAGAAAGGTGTGATAGAGTATTTGTATAATACCAATGATACGAAGACTATGGATGCATCTAACCAGATAACTCTAGATACTATAGGTACATCTAATGTCTATACTCTCTTTGATATATCTATTGATTCATTCTTTTCTACAAATAAAGTAATTATAAAATTTAATAAAAAAAATATTAGTCCTGAATGGAAGCTTCCAATTTTTAAGGCCACAGATGTGTATGATAAACTTTCACCATTTCATCTAATTACTAAAATTATCATAAAAAATTTTAAAAATATTATCTAAGTTAAGTAGAATAATGATTATAAATACCACTTGTAAATAATTGATGACAAAACTATGCATCAATTAAAATCTCAATTTAAATATAAGTTTTTGTATATTTGTGCCATTAATATTGGTATTTTATTTTATTTAGTATAGGTATGAATGTCAATATTTTAAGATATTTACTTGATAATAGACATCAATTTTAATGCTTATTTATAAAATATTATTCAAACTAGTATTCATGATGGTCTAATTTTTACAATTGTGTATTTAAATTATCTAGTCATCATTTATTAAGAAGAAAATTTAAATAAAATACTAAAGTTTTTTTTTCAAACTCATGGATTAGATATGATCCTTAGATCTTGTTCTCTTATTAATAAATATCAGATCATATATCATATAACTAATACCCTTCACCCTGTTGTGAAGCATACTCCTGTGTAAAGTATAAGTGTGATGTGTCATGCAATAAGAAAATATTCAAATAATCTTAACTGAATAAATTTCTTCGTCAGATCTTAAGTTTTTTATAAAATAGATAGTAGACATGGACTTTGTTTAAAATTTTAAGAAATCTTAATCATTTACTACATCTCTAAAAGAAATTCTAAATAAATCTATTATCAGATTTGACTTTTAGAATGATTTAAAAGACTATATGTTAAACATATAATTGTAGTAACTCTCGGCTCCAATCAATCCTCATTATCTACATCTTAATAAATTTCATGACCTTTAAATAAATTCATCTTATTGTATTGATTACCAAAAAATTATAAGTCATATGGATCGATCTAGTATTCACATGGTTAAAAAAGATTTAGTCATACAAAAACTACTTAGAAAAAAATAAAAAGTTACTAAAGCCAAATGAATTAATATAGAAAGAACTTCTAAAAAAAGACTTAAAAAAAGAGGAAATCCATATACAGAAAACTTATATAAGAGATGAATCATACACAAAAAAATAATTCCCATAGCCTATTGATTTTAATCAATATTCACTTGATGGAAAATATAGGGCACAAATATATTATTTTAGAATGTCTAACAAAATTCTTGATCAGTTTATAAAAGTTAAGTTAATGAATTAAAATAATCTTACAACTAAATGTTTGAATAATAAAGTTATAAAAATACAGTAAAATCTTGATCAAGTTTGTAAGATGTTGAGTATTGAGTTATATCAAAAAGAGAAATTAATAGAACCATCAATATTTTAAATGATAATGTTACTATCCATCATAGTCAACTTATTCAAAAAATAGATAATGAATCGAGTATCATTAGACTACAACAATAATCTGTTGAAACAAAAATAGATGATATGATTATTGAGAAAAATATTATCAATTAAAGCCAAGATCAGTTTAAGACTAGTATGATTTCTATTGAGACATATTTGAAAACTCAAATTACTACTTTTGAGACCAAAATAGAAATAAGCACTTTAAGAAATTAGACAGCTATTTTCAACCTCTAATAACATAGCTAGAGAAATTGTAAACTAAAATTTTAGCTTATCTTTTATTTCTAATACTCTAAATTTATTAAAATATAAAGAATAATCTTCTTAGTCACAGTAAAAAATTATTATCTTAGAACATATTGATTACAGTCAAAATATCTATTCTTGGCAAAATATTTTAAAAATATAAAAAGAATCATTCATGAAATCTAAATCAAAAATTCTGCTTGATTCTAAAAAATCTCTTAATAAGATCTTCCAAGTAGGAATGGCTAAGATTGAACCTAACGAAATTAAAATTTATTTTGATATAGAAGAATCTTCAAAGTCTAGACATTTACTAGTTTCTCAAATAAAGACATTGAACCTTCAACCTTTCTTTTAGAAATTCAATTGTGAACCACTAAAAATAAATAAATAATTCATGTAATGTTAACTTGGACCAGTGTATAGATTCATAGTCTTAAAAAAAATCTTTTCAATGTTAATTAGCAAATTGTAAATGGCTTCATAGAATATATCAAAGAATGGTAGGATGCTAGTAGTCTAGTGTTTTATGAAAGCATATACACTGATCTAAAACCAATCTTTACAATCTACATTGTTTTACCTTTTGAATTTGTTGGCACACTTGATAATGACAAAGAGACAAATAAAATAAAAAACTTTAAAGCTCAATTGTTTGATATAACCAAGCTAGATGAATATATGTACTATATGGAGAATTTTTTTATAATACTAGAAAAAAATTTAATCTAGCATATAAGATTAGGTATATAGAATCATTTTTAAATATTTTGCTACCAAATATAAAGTTTTTATCGGTGATTATATTTCAACCATGTCCTTTGGAAAGATAAATCAGAATATTAAAGTAGTCAATGAAAGGTTATGTGTAAAAAAAAAGGCATAAAAAAAAACTATAAAGTTTCACAAATAAATTGATATAAAATTTTATAGTTTTATCAATGATAATTTTAGTTATATGGATATGCATAGATATAAACAGTACAAAAAGAATAATAAATCTTATTCTTCTAAATATTTCTTATAAAATAAAGTTACTTATAATAAGTCTTGGAAGCCTAGATATAAATCTAGAAAAAAAAATTGGTTCGAGAAGGATAATCAAAAAAAAGAAACATGGGTTCCAAAAGAATCCTACCAAATATTTCATCTATCAAGATGACCATTATGTAAATAAATGTCCTAATAAGATAAAATAATCCAAAAAGATTAATTTTTTGAATAGCCATAAAATCAATAAAAATGAATATGTTTTAGTTTTAGAAAAACATGAACTTCAATATGAGTCAGATATTTTGTAAGAAGCATCAAATAGTGATGAATCTAATAATCAAGTAAATATAAATCTAGCTGACATTAAATCAAAAGATAAATTATCTGATTATGATTTTGATATAATATTTCTAATTTATATGATTTTTGTTTTTTTTTCTAGACACCTTGAGTTTATCCAAATAAATATCTTTTCTCAAAGAAAGATATGCTAAAACTCTTATATGATATCTAAAATAATATTCTCTCTTTTTAGAACAACAAATTGTCATTGTAGATCAAAAAATATTCTCTCTATTTAGCTCAATAAAAAAGGCAAAATGATATTTTATCCCAAATATTTTAATCTAAAAATTAGAAAATTTCTCCTATTGAAGCTATCTATCAACCTAACACATATGATAGACCTACTTGATAAAACAAATGTATCTATCAATTTTAGTTTCATAGCTAAATCTCATATTGGATTACAAGATCTTTTCAAAGAAGAAACTCTTACTAATGAACATGAACACTTTTTTGAAGAAGAATTGCTTCAAGTAACTAATGAGATAGAATCTCATTTTGGGGGAGGAGAAACCTCTCATAATAATTCAAATATATATCAAATATCAGTATATAATATTAATAATTTAGTTTATAAAATTCAAATTAAATATGATTGGTTTAAACTATATAGCTTAGATGTTCTGCTTGATATAGGGGTTGATATTTCTTTCACTAGATATCATTTTTTTTCTACTGATATGTAAAAAATTGATTTTTATAAATTAATTTTTAATATAAAAATTATAGTTTCAAAATTATCTACAATTATTCTTGTTATGCTTGGTGGCTCTATAATTTTAAGATAGTACAACATAAAATTCCAATGTATGATATGATGATTAGCTCAAATAACTTGGATACTTTCTACCCTATCACAATTCAACCACATGAAATAATTCTTACATAAAAATACTCTTTATACAAGAAATCGATATATGAATATAGAATTTTTATGAAAGAAAAACTAAAAAACATAGTTGATACTAGATAGATACAACAGAAAGTAAATCTTTGCCATGCTAAAATCGAACTAATAATTTAAAAACTTAAAAAAATTATTGCTTTAAAAACATTTTGGCATTCAAAGATAACAAAATACATGAATGTAAAATTGAATTAAAGATGGCAAAGGACAAAAATGGCAAAGAAATAGAACTTGAGTTTAAGGCACATCATTCAAGAATGTCTCCTTCACTTAGAGAAAAATGTTTTCAACAGATAAAGTAATTAAAGGAACAAAGTTTGATAAAAAAATTATAATAGCCTTTGGGCTTGTGAAGCATTTTATGTAAATAAAAAATCAGAGCAAACAAGAGATTAAAAAAAGACTAGATATATATTATGTTTCTTTTAATAAATATGTTTTACCTATTCAACATCTTATTCCTTCAAAAGATGAAATCTTACAGAGAATAAGTAGAAGTAAAGTTTATAGTAAGATTGATTTAAAATTATATTTTTTATAGATACAAGTAGCAAAACAAGACGTACAAGATTGTATTTATTACTCTATTTAGATAATATACATGGAATATCCTATCCTTTAGTTTGAAGACTACTAACATATTTTAAGAAATGATGAATAATTTTTTTTTAGCATACTCTAATTTTATCATTATCTATATGGATGATATATTAGTCTTTTCAAAATCTCTTAAAGATCATCTAAATCTTTTAGAACAATTCTATCAGATTGTATTTGATAATAGTCTAGTTCTTTCTGAGAAAAGAATATCACTCTTCAAAAATGAGATTGAGTTTTTAAGAATTACTATAAAATCAAAAAAAATTGTAATTCAAGAACATATTTTTAAAAATATTAAAAAAAAATTGATGAGCTCAAAGATAAAATTTTACTACAAAGATTTCTTGGTTTTATAGACTATGTAGTGGGTTGTTATTATAATATTACATAGAACATAATTATTTTAAATAAAAGGCTAACAAATAATCCTTCAATATAGTCAGATGAAATGACAAACATTATTCAAAGAATAAAACAAAATTGTCAAAATTTACCATCTTTAGTTTCACCTGATAATAGTCTAAAGATTATTGAAATAGTTATTTCAAAATTATATTGGAGTGTAATTCTTAAAGAAAGACTATCAAATGGTTTAGAAAAACTTTATAGATTTATTTCAAAAAAAATTAAACAAGCTCAAAAAAATTATCATTCTACTCACAAAGAAATTTTTGTTGTTATTAAAGTTATTCAAACTTTTATATTTTTTGTGAGATCAAAAAAAAATTGTTAGATCTAATTTAAAAAACTTTATAAGTATTTTTTATTATACTGATAATCTAAAGAAATGATCTGTGAGCAGGTTAACCAAGGGGATATTTTTTTGTCAGACTTTGACTTCTTTATTTAACATATTTCTAGAAAAAAGAATTGTCTTGTTGATTTTATATTCAGAGAATTCAATTTAGATAATTTAGAATGCTCAATCATAGTAGTAATAATTACTAAAGTTTACAAAAAATTTCATCAGCATATATGAAGATCCACTCCATTTATTACTAATCAATTAACTCATCAAATCGATGCTCTCATCATAAAATCTCATAAAGCTTCTACAAAACTCAATAATACTCATTTGGTGTTAGGGTGTGGAGCTAAAAGCTTCAACTATTACAGACATGAAGAGGTTTCTGAGTTTCAAAAGTACTGACATCGGCAGTATGACTGACGTTAGCCAGATCCAGTGCAGAAGGCAACTGACGTCGGCAGGGAGTCGGCCGATGTCGGCCATCACCAGACAGATAGAGACTGACGTCGATCACCTGTGGCGATTCCAAAACTGCTATTGACAAACAGTCAATTAAGTGAAGTGAGTGTTTACATGTTTAAGGATTAATTATAGTCACGAGCTGCGTGTCTAATTATTGTAATTAGAGTTCTATTTTTGTATGCATGAGATCCTATTTAAAGACTCATGAGGTATGTATTGTAAATTAAGTAGGCAATTAAAATCATTGAAGCAAGGAGTAAGGTCAAGGAGATCTACAAGTGTAAGGTCAAGAAGATCAGCTAAAGCATTCAAGGAGGGGATAGCAACTCAGGTTGTTGAGTTGGTTGTGGTTGACCAAGAGAGAATGGGAAGAAGGTCTTGAGGTGTGGTGAGCCTTTGAGGTGGAGAAAGAAGTGGCATCTTCCTTATTGTATTTTTTTAGAAGTATTTAATACAAGAGTGTGTATTATCTCTCAAATTATTTGTTGTCTCAAGTTTCTAGTTACTTAATCATTTTGGTATAATTCTATGTTTAATTGCTTATAAGAAAGTAATCAATTGTGCTTCTGTTGGATAAGGGGTTCGTAACAGTTGGTATCAGAGCTACGATTTGCAAGGAGTAAGTTATTATTTGATTACAGGTCATTCACAAAGTTTTCTGATTGAGTGGGAGTTCAGCAATGGCAGAAGAAAGTAAGCTACGAATGGAGAAGTTTAATGGCAAAAATTATCAACATTAAAGGATGCAGATAGAGGATTATCTGTATCAGAAGGATTTGTACTTATCATTGAGTGGGGTTGCATGCAAGCCCACAGATATGAAGGATGAAGAATGGAATGTTCTTGATCAAAAGGATCTGGGTTCCATAAGGTTGAGCCTTGTATCGTCTGTGATTTCTAACTTATCACAGTGCAAGACAATGAGAAGAGTTGATAAAGTCCTTGGCAAATTTATATGAAAAGCCCTCGGCTTCTAATAAGGTATTTCTTATGAAGCAGCTATTTACTTTGCAAATGCAGGAAGGTGGATCGGTACATACTCATCTTAGTGATTTCCATGGTTTGGTAAACCAATTAGCTTCAGTCAATATTGTTTTTGACGATGAAGTAAAGGCTCTCTTGATTTTATGCTCTTTACTTGAAAGTTGGGATAGTTTGGTTATGGCAGTAAGTAATTCTGCATCTGCTTCTAAAATCTTAAAAGTTGATGATGTTATGAGTGTGATCTTGAATGAAGAAATACGTAGGAAAAGCACAGGTGAATCATCAGAGAATGCTCTAAGTGCAAAAGGCAGGGGAAGGCAAAGGGAGAAGATAGAGCAAGGAAAATCAAGGTCGAAGGTGGGAAGGAGGTCTAAATCTAGAGGTGTTACCTACTGGTTTTGTGGAAAGAGAGGACACACAAAGAAGGAGTGTTGGTTGAGGGATAAAGAGAATCAACATGAAGGTAATGAAGAAGCAAATGATGCAAATATTATGGTACAGGACACTCTCATACTTTCTTTAGATAGTCAGGTAGGATCATGGGTTTTAGATTTTGGTTTTTCTTTTTATGCATCCCCAAACAGAGATTTGTTCCATGAGTGTCCAGGGAGACTTTGGGGTGATTTATTTAGGGGATGGTACACCTTATCAAATAGTTGGCAAAGGGAAAGTGCAACTGAGATTACAGATGGACAACACATGGGTGTTGAAGGAGGTCATGCATGTCCCAGTTCTGAAGTAGAGTTTGGTTTCTGTAGGAAGGTTGGGTGATGAGAGATGCACAATAACCCTCACAGGGGATTCTGAGAAGGTTACCAACGGTGCACTTATTTTAGCAAGAGATAAGAAAGTAGGTACTCTTTATCTATCTACTTGTATTGGCTTAATAGGCTTGGTCACATGAATGAGAAGGGAATGGACGTTCTTGATTCAAAAGGTATGTGTTCAGATTCGGAAAGCATAGAGTTCATTGCAGGAAAAGGAAAATTGATGCTTTTGACAAGAATAAAGCAGTCTTGGTGTTTATGGAGGAGATGAGGGACAGAGATCAGTCACAGGGGCTGAACAATTGTGAGCAGGGCAATATGGACAGGGGTTTGATCCAAGATGAGCTCGCGAATAAAGAATTCATCACTTACAGGAACACACAGTCACCGATGTCGGTCACCTAGAACCGACGTCGATCAGCCAAATACCGACATCGGTCATGTGCAGACCAGTAGGGTCAGTAGAGTCAGGTAGGAGAAGTCTGATGTTAGTCAGGTAGGAACCAACGTTGGCAGAGGGGACACCAGCGTCGGCCAGGAAAATGACGTCGACAATTAGGGTTAGTGTAGGGAACTGACATCGATCGGGAGCAGACTGAGAGATGGCTGAGATCAGTCACTAAAACGGATGTTGGGCAGATAGCAAGCTGTCAAGGAGTCTCAAATGCCCATATGGAGGTCAGAAAGGATAAGTGAACCTCATATTTGTTGTTCACCTTCTTTATATTGCTTACTGATGGTCAAGAACTAGGAAGATGTGAAGAAGCAATGCAGGTAGAATCCAGAAATAGTGGGAGCTTGGCATGGATGAGGAGTGTGAGTCTTTGGAGAAGAACCAAACAGGTATTTGTTGGTGGAGTTGTCAGCTGGAAGAAAGCACTGGATGAGGGATGGATTCCCAAGTTAGAGAAGAGAGTGGATGGACATGTGAGACAGAAGGCTAGGGTACATGGTCTTGATTAGACTGCAGGACAATGGAGGTTTGACCATTATATTTATCTTTACCAGGTTGGATAATATTAGCTACATTATTCAGTTACTGTTTTGTGTTGCTTGTTGTAAGGTTACATATACAGGGAGTTTTCTGAGCTAAGGGTAAAGTTAGTTCAGAAGTATGTCATGAAGAATTTGGGAGTAGCAAAATTATTTTGGCATAAGTGACAGGTATAGCATCACAGGTATTGTGGTGGTCAGTCTTCAAGAGTGATGTTAAAGAGGGATACAGAGCCAAGGGAACAAAGTAGATGATGTATAGGTATAGGTATAGTTACAGCTATTTATCTCCAAGTGAGAGATTGTTAGGGTGTGGAGCTAAAAGCTTTAACTGTTGCAGACATGAAGAGGTTGCTGAGTTTCAAAAGTACCAGACATCGGCAGTATGACCAACATCAGCAAGATACAGTGCAGAAGGCAATCTGGTGTTGACAGAGAGTCAGCGGATGTCGACCAGCACCACACAGATAGGGACCGACGTTGATCGCCTGTGGCGGTTCCAGAACTGCTGTTGATGAATAGTCAGTTAAGTGAAGCGAGTGTTTGCATGTTTAAGGGCTAATTATAGTCACAAGCTGCGATGTCTAATTATTGTAATTAGAGTTATATTTTTATATGCATGGGATCCTATTTATATACCTATGAGGCATGTATTGTAAATTAAGCAGGCAAGTAAAAGCATTAAAGCAAGGAGTAAGGTCAAGGAGATCTACAGGTGTAAGGTCAAGGAGATCAGCTGAAGCATTCAAGGAGGGGATAGCAACTCAGGTTGTTGATTTGGTTGTGGTTGAGCAAGAGAGAGAGGGAAGAAGGTCTTGAGGTGTGGTGAGCCTTTGAGGTGGAGGAAGAAGTGGCATCTTCCTTATTGTATTTTCTTCTAGTAGTATTTAATACAAGAGTGTGTATTGTCTCTCAAATTCTTTGTTGTCTCAAGTTTCTAGTTACTTAATCATTCTGGTATAATTTCGTGTTTAATTGCTTATAAAAAAGTAATCAATTGTGCTTCTGTTGGATAAGCGGTTCCTAACATTTGGTATAGACATCTCAATTTTAAAACCTTGATGACAAAAAGTGATGTTCAATAATAATGTTATATCATGAAGTTAATAATCCAAGGATTACTAATATAAATAATCTATTTAAAAAATTTATTTACAGACATGGTTTTGAATTTTTAATTTTATGGTCTATATTTTGGCCAAGTTCTAACCCTATTATAGAGAATTTTTGGTCATCTACTGAAATATCAAATTATTTATTTGAATTTTTAGATTATATTATGTAAATAAAAAAAATTGATGATCTTACTATTTATATCCCTCTATATCAAGTGAAAAATATATTTATTACTTTAAAGATACCTTTCATAATTATGTTTAAAATATTGTTAGTTCAAAATTTCTAAGTTAATCTATATGTTAGCTTAACTCTTGCAAAATATTAGTGACTCTTTGAAAATGGTTCACTATAAGTCATCAAGTTGTGTTTCTTCTTACATCTGGCAATTATATCTTAAAGATTCTATCAACTTTATACATGGACCACACTGACTATGATTTTAATGATGACAACCATTATTCTTATCAAAGAGAATATAAATTCAATGATGATGACTGATTTAATATAAAGACTAGTTATGGGGTATGTCTATAGCTATGAATGTGAGCATGATAACTCTCTTATTTTTTTAGACTTCACCACTTTCAAAAGGTGATACCCTATCGACTATGTCGATAGATTATTTTATTTTATTTTTATTGTTAGGAGGTGCACAATAGTCCCATAACCTACTAAATTTTAGCATCTTACCTTCTATCTATTGATTTGATATCTTTGTATTGACTATTGATATTCTCATTTCATCTTATAAATATGAGGATTTTCTCATGTCATAAGCATTTAATACCTAGAGTTAAGTCTAGAGTTTAACCTAGTAGTTGAGTCGTAACGAGTCAAGAAAAAGTGTATGCTCTTTCTTTGCCCTCTTTGTATGATCTTACAAATTAAAAAAATTATTAAATATGTTATTTAGTATATGTCTATTATAATTACTCTGCTAGATGTTATATGTCTGTAAGCTCTGTAAGCTCTTTATATGTCTAATTGTACGATCCTATTGTTAATACATATTAATGCCTTTACTATTGATATTTTTTCTTTATTTAAAAGAGGTCTGAATGTCAGTATTTTAAGATATTTACTTGATAATAGATATCAATTTTAGTGCTTATTTATAAAATATTATTCAAAATAGTTTTCATGATGGTTTAATTTTCATAACTGTGTATCTAAATTATTCAGTCATCATTCATTAACAAGAAAATCTAAATAAACTACTGAAGCTTTTCCCTTAAACTCATGGATTAGATATGATCTCTAGATTTTGTCCTCTTGTTAATAAATATCAGGTATCATCTAAAAAATACCCTTTACCCTACTATTAAGCATACTCCCACGCAAGATAAAAGCGTGGTGTGTCATGTAATAGAAAATAGTTAGATAATCTCAATTGAATCAATTTCTTCGTCAGAACTTAAGTTTATTAAAAAATAGATATTAGACATAGAATTTATTCAAAAGTCTAAAAAATCTTTATCATTTACTACATCTGTAAAATATTTATCAAATAAATTTATTATCAGATTTAACTCTTAAAATGATTTAAAATACTATATGTTAAACATACAATTGCAGCAACCCTTACCTCCAATCAATCATCACTATCTACATTTCAAGAAAATCCATGACCCTCAAATAGATTCATATTACTGTATTGATTGCTAAAAAATCATAAGAAATCCATATCAATCTAATATTCACATGGTTAAAAATATTTAGTTATACAAGAACTGCTAGAGAAAAATAAGAAGTTACTTGCTAAAGTCAAAAGAATTAATATGGAAAGAATTTTTGGAGAAAAAACTAAAAAAATGAAGAGGAATGTCATACATAAAAAACTCCTTTAAGAGATGAATCATACACAGAGAAATGATTCTCAAAGCTTGGTGATTTCAATCAATATTCACCTAATGGAAAATATAAGGCACAAATATATTATCTCAATATGTTTGATAGTCTTGATCAGTCTACAAAATTTAAGTTAATAAATTAAAATAATCTGACAACTAAATGTTTGAATAATAAAATTTTAAAAATATAGCAAAGTCTCGATCAGATTTTTAAGATGTTAAAGAGTATTGAGTTATATCAGAAAAAATTACTATACCATCAATGTTTTAAATGATAATGTTACTACCTATCATAATTAATTTATTCAAAAAATATATAATGAATCAAGCATCATTAGACTACAACAACAATCTAATGAAACAAAGATAGATGATATGATTATTGAGGAAAAAGTTATCAGTCAAAGCTAAGATCAACTTAAGACTAGTATGGTTTCTATTGAGATAAATTTAAAAACTCAAATTACTATTCTTGAGACAAAACAGGAAGAAACACATTAAGAAATTAGACAGCTATCTTCAACCTCTGATAGCATAGTTAAAAAAAAATTATAAACCAAAATTTTAACTTATCTTCTATTCCTAATATTCTAGATTCACTAAAAGATAAAGGATAATCTTTTCAGCCACAGTCAAAAATTATTGTCTGAAAACATATTATTTAAAGTCAAAATATCTATTCTTGATAAAATATTTTAAAAATACAAAGAAAATCATTCATAAAATCTATATCAAAAAGTATACATGATTCTAAAAAATCTCTTGATAAGATCTAAGAATGGCTAAGATTGAACCTGTCAAAATTGAAAGTTATTTTGATATAAAATAATCTTCAAAGTCTAGACCTCCACTATATTTTCAAATAAAGACATTAAACCATCAACATTTCTTTTGAAAATTCAATTATGAACTACCCAAAAAAATTAAATAAATAATTCATGCAATGTTCGCTTGGGCCGGTGTACAGATTCATGGTCTTAAAAAAATATCTTTTTAGTGTCAGTCAACAAATTATAAATAAGTTCATAGAAAATATCAAAGAATGGTAGGATGCTAATGGTCCAGTGTTTCATGAAAACATATACAATTATCTAGAACCAATCTCTGCACTCTATAATGCTTTACTTTTTAAATTTATTGTCATACTTGATAATGATAAAGAGACAAACAAACCAAAAATTTTAAAATCTCAATTATATGATATGACCAAGCTAGATGAATATATGTGTTATATGGAGAATTTGTTCTATAATACTAAAAAAAATTAATCTAGCATACAAGATTAGCTATATAAAATTATTTTTTGAATATTTTGCTACCAAATATAAAGTTATTGTGGGTGATAATCTTCCAACCATGTCTTTTGAAAGGATAAATCAAAATATTAAAGTAGTTAATGAAATGTTATAAGGAAAACAAAAGGCACAAAAAGAAACTATGAAGTTTCATAAATAAATTGGTACAAAATGTTATAATTCTATCAATGATAATTTTAGTTGTATGGATGTGCATAGATATAGATAGTGCAAAAAGAAGAAAAAATCACATTCTTACAAATATTTTTCAAAACAATAATTTACTTATAATAAATCTTGGAAGCCTAGATATAAATCTAGAAAAAAAAAATGATTTGAGAAGGATATTCAAAAAAAAGAAATATGGGTTCCAAAAGAAGCTTGTCAAATGTTTCATTTGTCAAGATGATCATTATGCAAATAAATATCTTAATAAAATAAAATAATCCAAAAATATTAATTTTTTTTAATAACCATAGAATCAATGAAGATGAATATGTTTTAGTTTTAGAAAAAAATAAACTTCAATATGAGTTAGATATTTTGTAAAAAGTATCTAATTGTGATAAATTTGATAATCAAGTAAATATGAATTTAACTGGCATTAAATTGGAAGATAAATCATCTTATTATGATTTTGATATAAGATTTTATATTTTTATGATTTTTACTCTTTTTTTAGACGTCTTAAATTTATTCTAACAAATATATTTTCTTAAAAAAATATATCCGAAAACCCCTACCTATATGATCTCTTAAATAACGCTTTTATAATAATAAATCGTAGCTGTTGAGTAAAAGTATTCTCTCAATTTAACTCAATAAAAAAGGAAATAAAATATTTTATCTCAAGAATTTCAATCCAAAATTAAAAAGTTTCTCCGATTGAAACTACCTATCAACCTGACACATATAATAGAGATACTTGATGAAATAAGTGTATCTATCAACTCTAGCTCTTCCTAGCTAAAGCTCAAACTAAATTACAAGATCTTTTGAAAGTAAAAAATTTTACTGATGAACATAAACACTTCTTTGAATAATATTTGATCTAAATAACTAATCAGATATAATCTCATTTTAAAGGGGAGAACCTCTCATAATAATTCAAACATATATCAAATATCAGTATACAATACTAATAATCTAGTATGTAAAATTTAGATTAAATGTGATGATTTTAAATCATATAGCTTGGATGTTCTGCTTGATTTAGGTTTTGATATCTCTCTTGTTAGATATAATTCTATCCCTACTGATATGTAAAATGTTGATTTTTATAGATTAACTTTCAATATAAAAATTATAGTTTCAAAATTATTTGTAGTTATTTTTGTTATGCTTGGTGACTCTATCTATCATTTTAAATAGTACAACATGAAATGTCAATGTATGATATGATGATTGACTCAGATAACTTGGCTACTTTCCACTCTATGACAATCCAGTTGCCTGAAATAATTTATGCACAAAAATATTCCTTATACAAGAAATCTAGATATGAATACAAAATTCCTATGAAAGAAAAGCCAAAGAACTCAGTTGAAACTAGATGAATATAATAGAAAGTAAATCTTTGTCATGCTAGAATTGAATTAATAAGTGAAAAACTTAAAAAAGATTCTTGCTCTGAAAACCCTTTGACATTCAGAGTTAAGAAAATATATGAATGCAAAATTAAATTGAAGATAGCAAAAGACAAAAATGATAAAAAAAAATAGAACCCAAGTTTAAGACACATCATTCAGGAATGTCTCTTTCATTTAGAGAAGAATGTTTTCAAGAGATAAAATAATTAAAGAAATAAAGTTTGATAAGAGATTATAATAGCCCTTAAGCTTGTGAAGCATTTTTTATAAATAAAAGATCAAAGCAAACAAAGAGTAAAAAAACTAATTATAAATTATATTCCTTTTAATAAATATATTTTATCTGTTCAGCATCTTATTCCTTCATAAGATATAATTTTGTAGAGAATAAGTGGAAACAAATTTCACAATAAGTTTCATTTAAAATCAAGATTTTGATAGATATAAATAATAAAATAAGATAGGTACAAGATTACATTTATTACTTTATTTGGATAATATGAATGGAATATCCTACCCTTTGACTTGAAGACTGCTCTTAACATATTTAAAGAAATGATGAATAAAATTTTCTCAGCATACTTTGATTTTATCATTATCTATATAGATTATATATTAGTCTTTTCAAAATTTCTTTAAGATCATCTAAATCATCTAAAATAATTCTATCAAATTATGTTAGACAAGGGTCTAATTTTATCTTTAAAAATATCAATTTTCAGAGATAAAATTGAGTTTTTAAGAGTCACTATAAGATCAAGAGAAGCAGTTCAAGTACATGTTTTTAAAAATATTAAAAGAAAATTGATGAGTTCAAAGATAAAAAATTGCTACAAAGATTTCTTGGCTGTGTAAACTATGTAACAAGATATTGTTATAATATTGCATAGAGCATAACTTTTATAAATAAAAGGCTAACAAAGAATCCTTCAGCATAGTCAGATGAAATGATAAACATTGTTCAAAAGATAAAACAAAATTATTAGAATTTGTCACTTTTAATTTTACCAAGTAATGGTCTAAAGATTATTAAAATAGATGATTTAGAATTATATTGGGGTGCAATTCTTAAAGAAAGATTATCAGATAGTTAAAAAAAATCATAAATTTTCATTAGAAAATTTTAAATGGGTTCAAAAAAATTATCATTATACTCACAAAGAAATTTTTACTGTTATTAAGGCTATTCAAGCTTTTATGTTTTTTGTGAGATCAGAAAAAAATTGTTAAATCTAATTTAAATAAATTTATAAATATTTTTTATTGTACTGATAATCTAAAAAAAGGATCTGTGAGTAGGTTAATTAGGTGGAAAACTTTTCTGTCAGACTTTGACTTCTCTGTTGATCATATTCCTAAAAAAATTGTTTTGTTGATTTTATATCCAGAAAATTCAATTCAAATAATTTAGAATGCTCAGTCATGGTAGTAATAGTTATTGAAGTTCATGAAAATTTTTATCAATATATATGGAAATCCGTTCCATCTATTATTAATCAATTAACTCATGAAATTGATGCTCTCACCAAAAACTTTCATGAATCTTCTCTAGAACTCAATAATACTCATTTGGCATGGACATCTCAATTTCAAAAAATTGATGACAAAAGATGGTGTTTAACAATAATAGTATATCATGAAGCTAATAATCCAAAGATTACTAGTATAAATAATTTATTTAAAAATTTTATTTATAAGCATGATTTTGAATTCTTAATCCAATGATCTACCTTCTAGTCAAGTTTTAACCTTGCTATAGAGAATTTTTGGTCATCTATTGAAATATCAGATTATTTATTTTAATTTTTGGATTATATTATACCAATAAAAGATTTTAATGATCTTAATGTTCGTATCCCTCTAGATCAAGTGAGAAATATATTTATTGCTTTAAGGATATATTTCAAGATTAAGTATAAAATATTTTTAGTTTAAAATTTTAAGTTAATCTACATGCTAGTTTAGCTCCTGCACAACCATTAGCAATGCTTTGAAAATAGTTTATTATAAGTCATCAAGTTGTGTTTCCTCCTACACCTGGTCATCGTATCTTAAAGATTCCATCAATTTTATACATGGATCACATCGACTATGATTCTGATGATGATAACTATTATTCTCCCTAAAAAAAATATGAATTCAATTATGATGACTGATTAATATAAAGACTAGTTAAAGGGTCTGTCCCTAGCTATGAATGTGGCCATAATAACCTTTTATTGTTTTTATGGATCTCACCACTTTCAAAAGGTGAAAACATGTCGGTCATGTCAATAGATTTCTTATTTATTTTTTCTTGTTAGGTGATGCATAATGGGCCCATAACCCACTAAATTTTAGCATCTTATCTTATGTCCATTGATTTGACATCTTTATGTTGATTGTCGATCTTCTCATTTCATCCTATAAATATGAAGAGTTCTTCATGTCATAAGTATTGAATGTCTGGAGTCAAGTCTAGAGTTTAACCTAGTAGTTGATTCTTCGCGAGTTAGAAAAAAGTGTATGCTCTTCACTTACCCACTTTATGGGATCTTAAGAATTAAAAAAAAAATCTTACATATGTTATTTATAATGTCTATTGTAATTACTCAGCTAGATGTTTCATGTTTGTAATCTTTGTACGCTCTCTGTGTCTTACTGTATAATCCTATTGTTAATGGTATCAATTTCTTTCTTTCTTTTTGGTGGTTCATAATTGAATTTCCAAAAAAAAGGTTGAAATTTCAGTGTCCTTATTTATGAATCTAGTGGAGGTCTAAACTTTAAAAATTCTCCTATATCAAAGTAACTTTCAGTTTCGATAGGTTCAATCTTATTCATTCCTACTTAGAAAATCTTATCAATAGATTTTTTAGAATCAGGCAGACTTTTTGATTTAGATTTCATGATTAATTCTTTTTATATTTTTAAAATATTTTGTTAGGAATGGATATTTTTATTATAGTCAATATATTCTGAGACAACAATCCTTTATCTTTTAGTGAATCTAGAATATCATGAATAGAAGATAAGCTATAATTTTGGTTTACAATTTTTCTAGATATGCTATCAGAGGTTGAAGATACTTTCTAATTTATTAATGTGTTTCTTCCTATTTTGTCTCAAGAGTAGTAATTTGAGTTTTCAAATCTGCTTCAATAAAAACTATACTAATCTTAAGTTGATCTTAGATTTGACTGATAATATTTTTTTCAAAAATCATATCATCTACCTTTGTTTCAACAGATTGTTGTTGTAGTTAATATTACTCGATTCATTATCCATTTTTTAATAAACTGACTATGATGGATAGTAACATAATCATTTAAAACATTGATGGTTCTAGTAATTTTTCCTTTATGATATAATTCAATACTCCTTAACATCTTAAAAACTTGATCAAGAACTTGTTGTATTTTTAAAATTTTATTATCCAAACATTTAGTTGTAAGATTATTCTAATTTTTATTAACTTATGTAGACTGATCAAGACTTTTGTCAGACATTTTGAGATAATATATGTGTCCTATATTTTTTATCAAGTGAATATTGATTGAAATCAGTAGGTTTTGGGAATCATTTTTTTTTGTATGATTCATCTCTTAGAGAAGTTTTTTATATATGATATTTTTATTTTTTTTAATTTTTTCTCTTGAAGTTATTTCCATATTAATTACTTTGACTTCAACAAGTAACTTCTTATTTTTCTCTAGTAGTTCTTGTAGAGCTAAATCTTTTTTAACCATGTGAATACCGGATTGATCATAATGATTTACAATTTTTTGGTAATCACTACAATAATATGAATCTATTTAAGAGTCATGGACTTTCTTGAGATATAGATAGTAAGGACTGATTGGAGACAAGAGTTATTGCAATTGTATGTTTAGCATATGGTCTTTTAAATCATTTTGAGAGTCAAATTTGATAATAGATTTATTTAGAAAAAAATTTATAAATGCAGTAAATGATAAAGATTTTCTAGGCTTCTGAACAAAGTCTATGTTTATTATTCATTTTTTTAAAAAAATAATATCTGATTAAAAAATTGATTCAGTTGAGATTATCTGATTATTTTTTGTTGCGCAACACACCATGTTCTTATCTTACATGAGAGTATGATTGACAGTAAGATGAAAGGTATTGGTTAGATGATACATGACATAATATTTAATAGTAAGTGGACAAGATCTAGGAATCATATCTAATCCATGAGTTTGAAGAAAAAACTTTAGTAATTTATTTTTATTTTATTTTTGACGAATGGTGACTAAATAATTTAGATACAAAATTATGTAAATTAAACCATCATAAAGACCAGTCTAAACAACATTTTGTAAATAAGCACTAAAATTGATATGTCTATTATCAAGTAAACATTCTAAAATATTGACATTTAGACCTCTTATGAATAAAAAACTACCAATAGTGATGCCAATATGTAAAAATTTATATTTAAACTAAAATTTTAAATGACAGATAGTTTTGTCATCAATTATTTACAAGTGGTATTTATAATCATCATTCTGTTTAATTTAGATAACATTTTCAAAAACTTCTATGATAGTTTTAACAATTAGATAAAATAGTGAAGGTTTATCATATCCATCTGTAAGTTTAAGAGTTGAGAGCTTCCATTCATGACTAAGAATTTATTCATTAAATTCTACAGTTACTTCATTTACAAAAAAAAATGAACCAATAGATATATCAGAGAGAGTATAGACATCAGATGTACATGTAGTATCTAGATTTATCTATTTTGATGCATCCATAGTCTTCATATCATTGGTACTATATAGATCCTCTATCACACCTTTCTCACAAATTTATAGAATCATTCCCTTCTCTATTGTTTGAATATGATATAGAGATAAAAGATCAAAATAATAACAAGATAGATATAAATAACAAGAGATGAAAGTGTAATTTTATTGATATATTAGAAATATATTACAGAAGCAACATGATTTGAACATAATCTTGATAGAATATTGGCATAGCTCTAATACCATTAACAACAAGATCTATTTGGCAACACAATGTCATAGCGAGTCAGGAAACACAACATTTGCCATACATACAAAGCTACAAATTACCTATGAAAGATGAAAAAATCACTAAATTAAAATACAAGATCATTCCATATTAATATTTTAAAAATATTTTCATATGCCAACCATATAGCATATGAAAATTTTTACATTCTAAAATCAGTCATATATAAGTTAACTTAAATTTGGGTTATATTTCTTCAATAATATTGAGTTATATCTAATATGAGATATCTCAACACCTGTATCAAGTAGAACATCTAAGTTATATAGATTAAAATTATCTCATTTAATTTGAATTTCATATACTAGAATGATGATTATAAATACCACTTACAAATAGTTGATGACAAAATTATTCATCAATTAAAATCTTAGTTTAAATATAAGTTTTTATATATTAGTGCCATTACTATTGGTGTTTTTATTTTATTCAAAAAAGGTCTAAATGTCAGTATTTTAAGATGTTTACTTGATAATAGGCATAACAAATTTAGTGCTTGTTTAAAAAATATTATTCAAACTGATCTTCATGATGGTTTGATTTTCACAACTGTGTATCCAAATTATCTAGTCACCATTCATCAAGAAAAAAATTAGACTATGATGATGAAAGTTTAAGAATTATATCAACATCAAAAATATATGTATTACTAACATAAATTCCATAATTATAATTATTAATCGCTAATATCTTATATCGACAATAATCAGATAATGGTATCAGAACCATGTCAATATTATGTCAAGGTTATGTTCAAATCATGTTGCTTATGTAATACCTCTATGATATATCAATAAAATTACACTTTCATCTCTTACTATTTGTATCTATCTTCTTGTTATTTTGGTTTTTTATCTCCATATCATCTTCAAACACTAGAAAAGAGAATGATCTCGTAAAACTATGAAAAAAGTGTGATAAATAATCTATATAATACAAATGATAACAAAAAATATGGATCCATCAAACTAAACAACTCCAGATATTAAAAGTATATCTGATATTTATATGCTCTCAAATATATCTGTTGGTTCATTATTTTTTATAAATGAAGCAATTGTAGAATTTAATGAAGAAATTTTAGTCCTGAATGGAAGCTCCCAACTCTTAAAGGCACAAATGTGTATGATAAACTTTTACCATTTCATCTAATTGTTAAAACTATCATAATTTTTTTTGAAAATGTTATATAAGTTAAGTAGAATGATGATTATAAATACCACTTACAAATAGTTGATGAAAAACTATCCGTCAATTAAAATCTCAATTTAAATATAATTTTTTTGCATACTGGTGTTTTTATTATTGATGTTTTTTCTTTATTCAGAAGAGGTCTTAATGTCAGCATTTTAAGATGTTTACTTGATAATAGACATACCAACTTTAGTGCTTATTTATAAAATGATGTTTAAACTAGTCTTTATGATGATCTAATATATTTACAATTGTGTATACAAATTATCCTCTCATCATTTTATCAAGAAAAAAATCTAAATAAAATACTGAAGTTTTTCATTCAAACTCATGGATTAGATATGATCCTTAGATCTTATTATTTTACTATTAAATATCAGGGCATGTATCATCTAACCAATACCCTTCACCCTGTTGGCAAGCATACTCTCACGTAAGATAAAAGTGTGGTGTGTCACATAATAGAAAATAGTCAGCTAAACTCAATTATATCAATTTCTTAGTCAGATCTTAAATTTCTCAAAAAATGGATAGTAGATAGATTTTATTCAAAAACCCAAAAAATTCTTATCATTTATATCTGTAAAAGATTTACCAAATAAATTTATTATCATATTTGACTTTCAAAATGATTTAAAAGACCATATGTTGAACATATAATTGTAGCATCTATTGCCTCTAATCAATCCTCATTGTCTACATCTCAAGAAAGTCTATGACCCTCAAATAGATTTATATTACGGTATTGATTGCTAAAAAATCATAAGTCATCCAGATCAATCCAGTATTCACATGCTTAAAAGAGATTTAGCCATACAAGAACTATTAGAAAAAAATAAGTTACTTGCTGAAACTTCTTAAAAAAACTAAAAAAGAAGAAGAAGGTTATATATGAAAAATTATTTTGGGAGATGAATCATAGATAGAAAAAATATTTTCAAAACCTGTTGATTTTAATCAATATTCTTTTGATAAAAAATATAGGGTACAAATATATTATCTTAAAATGTCCAATAAAAATTTTGATCAGTCTACAAAAGTTAAGTTAATAAATTAGAATAATCTTGCAACTAAATGTTTGAATAATAAAGTTTCAAAAATATTACAAAGTCTTGATCAAGGTTCTAAAATGTTAAGGAGTATTGATTTATATCAGAAAAAAATTATAAGAGCCATTAATATTTTAAATGATAATGTTACTTCCCATCATAGTTAACTTATTCAAAAAATAGTTAACGAATCGAGCAATGTTAGACTACAACAATAATGTGTTGAAATAAGGGTAGATGATATGATTACTGAGAAAAAATTATCAGTCAAAGCCAAGATCAATGTAAGACTAGTATACATTCTATTGAGATAGATTTGAAAATTCAAATTGCTACTCTTGAAATAAAATAGGAAGAAGTACAAAAAATTAGATAGCTATCTTCAACCTCTAACAACATAGCTAGATAAATTATAAACCAAAATTTTAGCTTATTTTATATCCTTGATATTCTAGATTCACTAAGAGATAAAGGACAATCTTCTCAGCCATAGCTAAAAATTATTGTCTCAGAGCATATTGATTACAGTCAAAATATCTATTTCTGGCAAAATATTTAAAAAATACAAACAAAACAATTCATAAAATTTATATCAAAAAGTCTACCTGATTCTAAAAAATCTCCTAATAATATCTTTCAAGTAAGAATGGTTAAGATTGATACTATGAAAACTGAAAGTTATTTTGATATAGAAGAATCTTCAAAGTCTAGACTTCCACTAGATTCTTAAATAAGGACATTGAACCTTCAACCTTTTTTAGAAAAATTCAATTGTAAACCATTAAAAAAGGAAAAAAATGATTCATGCAATGTTAGCTTGGACCAATGTACAAATTTATGGTCTTAAAAAAGATATTTTTAGTGTTAATCAGCAAATTATAAATAGGTTCATAGAAAATATCAAAGAATCATGGGATGCTAGTGGTTTAATATTTTATGAAAGCATATACACTCATCTAGAATCAATATTTTCACTCTATAATGCTTTACTTTCTAAATTTATTGGCACACTTGATAATGATAAAGAGAAAAATAAAGCAAAAAAATTTAAAGCTTAATTATGTGATATGTCCAGGTTAGATGAACATATGTACTATATGAAGAATCTATTCTATAATACTGAAGAAATTTTTAATATAGCATACAAAATTAGGTATATAGAATCATTTTTTGAATATTTTGCTACCAAATATAAAGTTGTTATGGGCGATAATCTTCCAACCATGTCTTTTGAAAAAATAAATTTGAATATTAAAGTAGTTAATTAAAAGTTATGTGCAGAAAGAAAGTCACATAAAGAAACTATAAAGTTTCACAAATACACTGATATAAAATTATCTAATTCTATCAATGATAATTTTAGTTGTATGGATGTGCATAGATATAGACAATACAAAAAAATAAATCTCATTTTTGTAAATGTTCTTAAAAAAAAATTTACTTATAATAAGTCTTGCAAGCCTAGATATAAATCTAAAAAAAAAATTGGTTTGAAAAGGATATTTAGAAAAAACATGGGTTCCAAAAAAACCTTGTCAAATATTTCATTTGTCAAGGTGATCATTAAACAAATAAATGTCATATTAATAGTCACAAAATCAATGAAGATGAATATATTTTAGTTTTAGAAGAAGATGAACTTCAATATGAGTCAGATATTTTATAAGAAGTATCTGATAATGATGAATTTGATAATCAAATAAATATGAATCTAGCTAACATTGAATTAGAAGATGTATCATCTGATTATGATTTTCATATAAGATTTTAGATTCATATGATTTCTGTTCATTTTCTAAATGCCTTGAGTTTATCCTAACAAATATATTTCCTCAAAGAAAGATATGCTAAAACTCCTACCTATATGATCTCTGAAAGAGTATTTTTACAACAATAAATTATAACTACTGAGCAAAAATCAAAAAGCTTCTTCGATTGAAACTATCTATCAACTTGACACATATGATAGAGCTATTTGAAAAAAAAAGGCATCTATCAACTTTAGCACTTCCTAGTTAAAGCTCAAATTAAATTATAATATTTTTTGAAAAAAGAAGCTATTAATGAACATGAACACCTCCTTCAAGAAGAATCGCTCCAAATAACTAATAAAATATAATCTCATTTTGAGGTGAAAAAATTCTCATAATAATTCAAACATACATCAGATATCAATATATAATACTAATAATCTAGTATGTAAAATTTAGAATAAATGAGATGGTTTTAAACTATATAGTTTAGATGTTATGATTGATACAAGGGTTGATATCTCTCTTACTAAATATCATTCTATCACTGCTAATATGTAGAAAGCTAACTTTCATAGGTTAACTTTCAATACAAAAATTGTAGTTTCAAAATTATATGTAGTTATTCATGTTATGTTTGGTGACTCTATCTATCATTTTAAGATAGTACAATATGAAATGTCAATGTATGATATGATGATTAGCTCAGTTAACTTGACTATTTTTTACCCTATCACAATTCAATTACATGAAATAATTTTTACATTAAATATTATTTATACAAAAAATTTAGATATGAATGCAAAAAAATTATGAAAGAAAATCTAAAAAACTAGTTGATCTTAGATGGATACAACAAAAGGTAAATCTTTGTCATGCTAGCATTAACAATAATTGAAAAACTTAAAAATAATTTTTACTTTGAAAAACTTTTGACATTCAAAGATAGAAAAATGCATGAATATAGAATTGAATTGAAGATCTAGGTTACTAATATCTATAGATTTGTTTGGAGAGTTAAATCTGTTAGCTCTTTATCATGCAATCAGACATGAATTGAAAAACATATTATCAGAGTAATTAAAAATCTTTTAAGAAACTTTTCCTAAATATGTTATTTATGATGTATGTTGTAATTACTCTGTTAGATGTTACATGTCTGTAAGCTTTGTAATCTTTCTATGTGTCTACTGAGCTAATTATTCAAAAAATCTTATATCAAAAATAGAATGCATTTTTATCTAATCCATGAGTTTGAAAGAAAAGCTTCAGTACTTTATTTAGTTTTTTTTCTTGATGAATGGTAACTAGATAAGTTGGATACATAGTTGTGAAAATTGGACCATCATGAAGGGCAATTTGAATAGCATTTTGTAAATAAGCACTAAAATTGATATGATTCATCTTCTAATTCAATGTCAACTAGATTCATATTTACTTTATTATCAAATTCATCACTATCAGATGCTTCTCACAAAATATCTGACTCATATTAAAGTGTTGATTTGTGGAGCTAAAAGCTTCAATGAATATGTAAATGTGGAGGTTGTTGGGTTACATAGTAATCGATGTCAGTCAGAACCTGCCAACATAAGTCAAGGGTCAATCAGACGCTGCCAACATCGGTTATGCATCGCCCAATGTCAGTCATCTTCAGATAGATAGAGACTGACATCAGTCATCTGTGCATTTTTAGAACTATTCTAATTTTAGGAGAACAATTAGTTTGTATGTAAAGACTAATTTTAGTCTTGAGTCTACGTTTCTAATTATTGTTTGCTTGGGGTTCTATTTAAGAGACCCATGGGGCTGTATTGTAATGTAATCAAGGTCAATTAGATCTGCAAGGTGCAAGATCAAGATCTACTAGAGAGTAGGCAAAAACGGTTGAGTTGATTGTCACTTGGAAGGTAGGCAACAACAACCATTGGGTTGATTGTCACTGGAGGGAACAAATCAGTATTGAGTTGATTGTTGATTGTAATTGAGAGAGAGAGAACTCTTGAGGAAGAATTACTGAACACCCAAGAGGTGTGGGAAGAGTGAAATTTATTCATTGTATTTTCTTCTGGAAGAGTGTTAATATAGATTGTATTGTTTCTCGTATCTCTTATTCTTTGTTGTTTCTGATTTCTAGTTAATTATTACTTCTAATTTAATTTCATGTTTAGTTGCTTATACAAAGGTAATCAATTATACTCTAAGGAGGATCCTAACAATTTGGTATCAGAGCTAGGATCACTAACAAGTGGTAGAGCGGGTTAGTGTTTGTTGATTACAGGTTCACTCACAGGGGTTTTTGTTTGAGTGGGAGTAAAGTAATGGTAGAAGAAAGTAAACTAAGAATGAAGAAATTGAATGGCAAGAATTATCAATTATGGAAGATGTAGATAGAAGATTATCTATATCAGAAAGATTTATACTTACCGTTGGGGGGGTTTCAAGTAAGCCCACATATATGCAAGATGAAGAATGGAATGTTCTTGATAGAAACGCTCTAAGATCTATAAGGTTGAGCTTGGCATCATTTATGATTTCCAACTTATCACAGGTAAAGACAATGGTAGAGTTAATGGATACTTTGACAAATTTATATGAAAAACTCTCAACTTTGAATAAGGTATTTCTTATGAAGCAATTATTTAATTTGTAAATGCAGGAAGGTGGATCGGTATATAGTCATTTTAGTGATTTCCATGGATTAGTAAATCAATTAATTTCAGTCAAAATAGTTTTTGATGATAAAATTAAAGCTCTCTTAATCTTATACTCTTTACCTAAAAGTTGGCATAGTTTGGTAATGGTAGTTAGTAATACTGCATCTGCTTCAAATATCTTGAAAGTTGATGATGTTGTTAGTGTAATTTTGAATGAAAAAATTTGAAGGTAAAGTAAAAGAGAAACATCAGGCAATGCTTTAAGTGTTGAAAGCAGGGAAAAGCAAAGAGAGAAGGGCAAGCAAGAGAAATCAAGGTCAAAAATAGGTAGTAGATCTAAATATCTGGAATTATGGAAAGAAAGGGCATGCAAAGAAAGATTATTGGTTGAAAGAAAATCAGCATGAAAGAAATAAAGAAGCAAAGATGCAGGTATTATTGCATAGGATGCTCTTGTATTTTTATTGGATAAAGTAGAATCTTGGGTTTTAGATTTTGGTGCCTCTTTCCATGCAACCTCAAATAGAAAAAATTTCAATGATTATGCCCATGGAGACTTTGTAAAAGTTTATTTAGGGGATGGTGAGTCTTGTCAAATTATTGGCAAAGAAAAAGTGCAGCTAAAATTGCAAAATGGCAACACATGGGTGTTGAAAGATGTCATGCATGTACCCGTCCTGAAGTGAAATCTAATTTCTATAAGAAAGTTGGGTGATGAGGGTTGCACAGTAACTCTCATAGCTGAATCTTAGAAAGGTTCCAAAGGTGCACTTATTTTAGCTAGAGGTAAGAAAGTAGGTATGCTTTATCTATCTACTTGTATTACTGATTCTCCTTCTATTTTATCTACTTCAGATGTAGATGTAAAGATGTGGCACTTTAGGCTTGGTCACATGAGTGAGAAGGAAATGGATGTTCTTAAGTCAAAAGGTAAGCTTTCAAATTTGAAAAGCATAGATCAAAATTTTTGTAAGCATTGTATTTTTGGAAAACAGAAAAAGTGAGGTTTCTCAAAACTAGATCAATAAAAAAGAAGCACAAGTTGGAGCTTGTTCATGTAGATGTGTGGGGACCAGCTCAGGTAGCTTTCATTGGAGGATCACAGTGTTATGCTACAAAAAATGTATGGGTTTATTCCATAAAGAGTAAATCTGATATTTTTGACACATTTAAAAACTAGAAAGCCTTGGTTTTCAATGAAAAAGTGATGGACAGTGATCAGCTCAAGAGGCTGAAAAATTTTGAGTAAGGCAATCTTGATTTGAATGAGTTTATGATCCAAAATGAGCTCACAAGTAAAAATCATCACTCACAAACAAACACAAATACCGACATTAGTCAGGTGAGAATCAACGTCGATCAGGCAAGAACCAACATCGATCTAATGGAGACCAAAGTCAATGATGTCAGGTAGGTGGAAACTAATGTTAATCAGGTGAGAACTGACATTAGTCAGGTCAGTCAGGAGGAACTGACATCAATATGGTGCAAACTGAGAGATGACTAGGATCGATCACTATTAAAACAAAATTTGGGTAGATAGCAAGCTGTTAATGAGTCTCAAACACCCATGAGGAGGTCTGAAAGGGTAAGTAAACCTCAAATTCATTATTCTTCTTCTTTATACTACTTGTTGCTCACTGATGGTGAAAAACTAGGAAGTTTTGAAGAGGCAATGCATGTAGAATTCAAGAAATAATGAGAGCATGGCATGAATGAGGAAATTAATTCTTTGGAAGAGAACCAAATGTGGGATTTGGTAGAGTTTCCAGCCGAAAAGAAAGCACTGAAAAATGAATAGATTTACAAGTTAAAGAAAGGAGAGAATAGACATGTGAGACATAAGGCTAGGTTATATGGTCTTGAGCCAGCTACAAGACAATGTTATTTGAAGTTTGATAGGCTTATGACAAAGCATGGCTTTAGTCAATGTCAATGTGACCATTGTATTTATTTTACCAGATTGGATAATGATAGCTACATTATCATGTTACTGTATGTGGATGATATGTTTGTTGCAAGTTCACACATGTAGAAGACTACTGAGCTAAAAGTAAAATTAGCTCATATATTTGCCATGAAAAATTTGGGAGCAGCAATCCTTGACATAAGTATTTCTAGAGACAGAAAAAATCACAGGTTGATTTTGTCTCAAGAGGATTATGTGAATAAGGTAGTGGAGAGGTTCAATTTGTAGGATGCAAAATCGGTAAGCACACCTATGGCTAGATAGTTTAAATTAAGAATAGAACAGTGCCCTAAATCACATGATGAGGTTGAGTACATGGTATGTACTAGACCTGATATTATCCAAGCAGTGGGAGTTGTCAGCAAATTTATGGCAAATCTAAGAAAGGAGCACTAAAAAGCAGTTCAGTGGATTCTCATATATCTGAGAGGGACTAGCAGTAGGCATTTATGTTATGCAAGGTCAAACACTTCTCTACATAGTTCTGTAGATTTGGATATGGTAGGTGACTTGGATGGCAAGAGAAGCACCACAAGATATGTGTTCACTATTGGTGGGACGGTGGTTAGCTAGATTTTAGAGTTACAGAAGGTTGTTGCAGTCACAGAGGCTAGCAAGCAAATGATATGGATGACTCCATTCATGAAAGAGTTGGGAAATGAGCAAGAGAGTTTTAGATTATACAGTGATAGTCAAAGTGCAATTCATTTGGAAAAGGATTCAGTCTTTCATTCAAGAACTAAGCATATACAGTTTAGGTACCACTTCATTAGACAGGTATTGGAGGATGGACAGTTGAAGCTGGAAAAGATCCATATGGATAAGAACCCTGCTGATATGCTAACAAAGCCAGTAACAAAGGAGAAGTTGAATTTTCATTCAACTTTTGTTGGTCTTCAAGATTGAACTTGAAGATGGAGATACAAGTTAGAAACAAATAAGAGGATGTTGTACAGGTACAGATATAGGTGTAGCTATTTATCTCCAAGTAAGAGATTGTTGAGTTGTAGAGCTAAAAGCTTCACTGATTATGTAAATGTGGAGGTTTCTAGGTTACACAATAATCGATGTCAATCAGAACCTATCGACATCAGTCAGGGGTCAACCGAAAGCTATCGACATTAGTTATGCATCGGCTAACGTCGATCATCTCTAGACAGACAAAGACCGACATCAGTCATTTATGCATTTCTAGAACTATTTTATTTTTAGGAGAACAGTTAGTTTGCATGTAAAGACTAATTTTAGTCTTGAGTCTGCATTTCTAATTATTATTTGCTTGAGGTTCTATTTAAGAGACCCATGGGGCTGTATTGTAATGTAAGCAAGGTCAATTATATCTACAAGGTGCAAAATCAAGAAGATCTATTGGAGAGTAGGCAACAACGATTGAGATGATTGTCACTTGGAAGGTAGGCAATAACAACTATTGGGTCGATTATCACTGGAGGGAACAACAACTTGGTATTGAGTTGATTGTTGATTGTAATTGAGAGAGAGAGAACTCTTGAGGGAGAATTAATGGACACCCAAGAGGTGTGGGAAGAGTGAGATTTCTTCATTGTATTTCCTTCTGGAAGAGTGTTAATATAGATTGTATTATTTCTCATATCTCCTATTCTTTGTTGTTTCTGATTTCTAGTTACTTATTACTTCTGGTTTAATTCTGTGTTTAGTTACTTATACAAAGGTAATCAATTGTACTCTAAGGAGGATCCTAACATGAAGTTCATCTTCTTCTAAAACTAAAATATATTCATCTTCATTGATTCCATGGCTATTCAAAAAATTAAAAAAAATTCTCTTATTAAAATATTTATTTACATAATGATCACTTTGACAGATGAAATATTTAACACACTTATTTTGAAATCTATGTTTTTTTTATAATATCCTTCTCAAACCAAATTTCTTTTTTTTTAATTTATATCTAAGCTTTCAAAACTTATTATAAGTTAATTCTTTTTTTTAAGAATATTTGCAAGAATGAGATTTCTTCTTATTTTTATACCGTCTATATCTATGCACACCCATACAACCAGAATTATCATTGATAAAATTACAAAATTTTATATCAATTTGTTTGTGAAATTTTATAGTTTCTTTTTATGCCTTTCTTTCTACACATAAATTTTCATTAACTACTTTAATATTCTTATTTATCCTTTCAAATTACATGATTGAAATATTATCACCTATAACATTTTTATATTTGATAGTAAACTATTCAAAAAATATTCTATATGCCTAATATTGTATGTTGGATTAAAAAAATTAGTATTATAAAACAAATTTTCCATATAGAACATATATTCATCTACCCTAGCCATATCACACAATTAAATTTTTAAAAATTTTACTTTATTTGTCTCTCTATCATTATCAAGTGTGCCAATAAATTCAAAAAATAAAGCATTGCAGAGTGTAAAGATTGGTTCTGAATGAGTGTATATGCTTTTATGAAACACTAGACCACTAGCATCCCATCATTTTTTGATATTTTTTATGGATCTATTTTCAATTTATTGACTAACACTGAAAGGATCATTTTTAAAACCATGAATTTGTACACTAGCCCAAGCCAACATTGCATGAATCATTTCTTTTCTTTTTTCTGATGATTCACAATTGTTTTCAAAAACAAAGTTGAAGGTTTAATGTCTTTATTTAAAAATCTAGTGGAGATCTAGACTTTGAAGATTCTCTTATATCAAAATAACTTTCAGTTTTGACAGGTTCAATCTTAGTCATTCCTACTTGAAAGATCTTATCAAGAGATGTTTTAGAATTAGGCAAATTTTTTTATTTAGATTTCGTGAATGATTTTCTTTATATTTTTAAAACATTTTATCAGGTATAGATATTTTGATTGTAATCAATATGTTTTAAGACAATAATTTATGGTTTTGGCTGATAATATTATCCTTTATCTTTTAGTGAATCTAGAATATCAGGGATAGAAGATAAGCTAAAATTTTGGTTTACAATTTCTCTAGCTATGTTATCAGAGGTTGAAGATAAGTATCTGATTTCTTAATATATATTTTTTTATTTTATCTCAAGAGTATCAATTTGAGTTTTTAAATATGTCTCAATAGAAACTATACTAGTCTTAAACTGACTATGATGGGTAGTAATATTATCATTTGAAACATTGATGGCTCTAGTAATTTTTCCTTTCTGATATAACTCAATACTCTTTAATATCTTAGAAACATGATCAAGACTTTGTTGTATTTTTAAAAATTTATTATTTAAATATTTAGTTGCAAGATTATTCCAATTCATTAACTTAACTTCTATAGACTGATCAAGACTTTTGTCGAACATTCTGAAATAATACATTTGTGCTCTATATTTTTCATCAAAGAAATATTGATTGAAATTAATAGGTTTTGAAAATATTTTTTCTGTGTATGATTCATCTCCTAGAGAATTTTTCCATATATGACCTTCATCTTCTTTTTTTAGTCTTTTCTCCAGAAGTTCCTTCCATATTAATTATTTTGGCTTTGGTAAATAACTTCTAATTTTTCTCTAGTAGTTCTTGTATGGTTAAATCTCTTTTAACCATGTGAATATTAGATTGATCTGGATGACTTATGATTTTTTGGCAATCAATATAGTAATATGAATCTATTTGTGCGTCATGGAATTTTTTGAGATGCAAATAGTGAAGATTGATTAGAGGCAAGGGTTGTTGCAATTATATATTCAAAATATGATCTTTTAAATCATTCTAAGAGTTAAATCTGATAATAGATTTTTTTGGCAAATTTTTTTACAGATGTAGCAAATAATAAAAATTTCTTAAGCTTCTGAACAAAGT
This sequence comes from Torreya grandis, assembly GCA_037957365.1. Taxonomy (NCBI): domain Eukaryota; kingdom Viridiplantae; phylum Streptophyta; class Pinopsida; order Cupressales; family Taxaceae; genus Torreya; species Torreya grandis. The sequence goes on from JARHVA010001233.1 coordinate 3,133,016, forward strand.
CTGTGTTTGCTATCTATTTTTTGAAAAATATAAGATTTGATCAAAAAATTGATTCAACTAAGATTATTTGATTATTTTTTTTTACATGACACACCACACTTTTGCCTTGCATAGGAGTATGCTTGATAGTAGGGTGAAGGGTATTGGTTAGATGATACATGGCCTAATATTTAATAGTAAGAGGACAAGATCTAGGGATCATATATAATCTATAAGTTTGAAGAAAAAGATTTAGTATTTTATTTAGATTTTCTTCTTGATGAATGGTGATTAGATAATTTGGATACACAGTTGTGAAAATTGAACCATCATGAAGACTAATTTAAACAATATTTTATAAATAAGTGCTAAAATCAGTATGTTTATTATCAAGTAAACATCTTAAAATATTGACATTTAGATCTCTTCTGAATAAAGAGAAAACACCAATAATAATGACATCAATATACAAAAACTTATATTTAAACTAAGATTTTAACTAACAAATAGTTTTGTCATCAACTATTTATAAGTGGTATTTATAATCACCATTCTACTTAACTTAGCTAATATTTTCAAAAAAATTATAATAGTTTTACCAATTAGATGAAATGGTAAAATTTTATCATACACATATGTCATCTTAAGAGTTGGGAGCTTCTATTTAAGACTATAATTTTTTTTATTAAATTTTATAGTTGCTTCATTTATAGAAAAGAATGAATCAACAGATATATCAGAGAGAGTACAGACATCAGATGTACCTATAATATCTAGAGTTGTATAGTTTGATGCATTTATAATCTTCATATCATTAGTAATATACAAATCTTTTATCACGTCTTTCTCATGACTTTATGAGATCATTATAGTTTTTATTGTCTAAAGATGATATGGAGACAAAAGACCAAAATAAAAACAAAATAGATATAGATAGCAAAAAATGAAAATGTAATTTTATTGATATATCAGAGAGATTATAAAAACAACATGATTTAAACATAATCTTGACAGAATATTGACATGGTTCTGATACCATTAACAACAATATCATGTAATCTTTGTGTTTTCATATTATTGATCTGGATGATATGTTATTGGGATATTTATGTAGACTAGATATCATATCATCTATCAAGGTAAATGATATGATACAACATACTGGCATTCAGCTTTATTGTATTTGTATGAACATATATGTATATAAGTTTGAAAATTATTTACATAATGATCACTTTGACAGATAAAATATTTGACAAAAAAAATTTGGAACTCATTTTTTTTCTAAATATCTTTATTAGATCAAATTTCTTTTTTCTAGATTTATATCGAAGCTTCTAAGACTTATTATAAGTAAAAAAAATTTCTAAAAAATATTTACAAGATTGAGATTTCTTTTTCTTCTTGTACTATCTATATTTATGCACATCCATACAACTAAATTTATCGTTGATAGAATTACATAATTTTGCACCAATTTATTCATTTGATAAATATGAAGAGTTATTCATGTCATAATCATTGAATTCCTAGAGTCAAATCTAGAGTTTAGTTTAGTAATTTAGTCATAGCAAGTTAGAAAAAAATATATGCTCTTCACTTGCCCTCTTTGTGGGATCTTAAAAATCAAAAACTTTTCCTAAATATATTATTTATGATATGTCTGGTGTAATTACTCTGCTAGATGTTGCATGTTTGTAAGCTCTGTAAACTCTCTATATGTCTGATTACATGATCTTATTGTTAATGGTATCAGAGCCATGTCAATATTCTATCAAGATTATGTTTAAATCATGTTGCTTCTATAATATCTCTTTGATATATCAATAAAATTATACTTTCATCTCTTGCTATCTATATCTATCTTATTTTTATTTTGGTATTTTATCTCCATATCATCTTTAGATAATAGGGAAGGGAATGATCTCATAAAACCATGAGAAAGATGTGATAAAAGATCTGTATAGTACCGATGATATGAATATTATGGATGCATCAAATCAAATAACTCCAAATACTACATGTACATCTGATGTCTATACTCTCTCTAATATATTTGTTGGTTTTTTTTTGCAAATAAAGTAACTGTAAAAATTAATGAAGAAAATCATAGCCCTGAATGGAAGCTCCCAGGTCTTAAGGCCACATATGTGTATAATAAACTTTCATCATTTCATTTAATTGCTAAAACTATCATAAAAGTTTTTGAAAATGGTATCTAAGTTAAGGAAAATGATGATTATAAATATTGCTTGCAAATAGTTGATGACAAAACTATCCATCATTTAAAATTTCAATTTAAATATAAGTTTGTGCATATTAATGTCGTTACTATTGATGTTTTCCCTTTATTCAAAAGAGGTCTAAATGTCAATTATTTATTTGATAATAGATATATCAACTTTAATGTTTTTTTATAAAATATTGTTTAAACTAATCTTTATGATGGTCTAATTTTCACAACTATGTATCCAAATTATCCAACGATTATTCATCCAAAAAAAAATCTAAATAAAGTACTGAAGATTTTTCTTCAAACTCATGGATTAAATATGATCCCTATATCGTATCCTCTTACTATTAAATATTAGGGCCTATATCATCTAACCAATACCCTTCACCCTATTGTCAAGCATATTCTCATGCAAAACAAAAATGTGATGTGTCATGTAATAGAAAACAGTCAGATAATTCTAACTGATTCAATTTCTTGGTCAGATCTTAAATTTCTTAGAAAATGGATAGTAAACACAAACTTTGTTCAGAAGCCCAATAAATCTTTATAATTTACTACATCTATAAAATATTTACCAAACAATCTATTATCAAATTTGACTCTAAAAATAATTTAAAAGACCATATGTTGAACATATAATTGCAGCAACCCTTACCTCTAATCAATCATCATTATTTGTATCTTAATAAAGTCCATGACTCTTAAATAGATTCATATTACTCTATTGATTATCATACAATCATAAGTCATCCAGATCAATCCAGTATTCATATGGTTAAAAGAAATTTAGCCATATAAGAACTACTAAAAAAAAAGTTACTTGTTGAAGCCAAAAGAATTAATATGGAAGAAACTTTTGGAGAAAAACTAAAAAAGAAGAAGGTCATATATTAAAAACTCCTCTGTGAGATGAATCATATACAAAAAAAAGATTCCCAAACCTTGTTGATTTCAATCAATATTCACCTGATGAAAAATATAGGGCATAAATGTATTATCTTAGAACATCTTACAAAAGCCTTGATCAGTCTGTAAAAGTTAAATTAATGAATTAGAATAATCCATCAACTAAATGTTTGAATAATAGAGTTTCAAAAATATAGCAAAGTCTTGATCAGGTTTCTAAGATGTTAAGGAGTCTTGAGTTATATCAAAAAGAAAAATTACTAGAGACATCAATGTTTTAAATGATAATGTTCAATTCATCATAGTTAGTTTATTCAAAACATAGATAATGAATTGAACAGCGTTAGACTACAGTAACAATCTATTGAAACAAAGGTAGATGATATGATTGCTGAGGAAAAAGTTATCTGTCAAAACTAAGATCAGTTTAAAACTAATATGGTTTCTATTGAGATAGATTTAAAAAATCAAATTGCTACTCTTAAAACAAAATAAGAAGAAGCACATCAAGAAATCAGATAGCTATCTTCAGTCTCTGATAGCATAGCTAGATAAATTATAAACTAAAATTTTAGTTTATCTTCTATTCTTGATATTCTAGATTCACTAAAAGATAAAGGACAATCTTCTCAGCTATAGTCAAAAATTATTGTCTCAAAAGATATTGATTATAGTCAAAATATCCATTATTAGCTAAATGTTTTAAAAATATTCACAAAATTTAAATCAAAAAGTCTCCCTGATTTTGAAAAATCTCTTAATAAGATCTTCCAAGTAGGAATGGCTAAGATTGAACCTGTCGAAACTAAAAAAAAAATTGATATAGAAGAATCTTCAAATTCTAGACCTCCACTAGATTCTCAAATAGGGACATTAAACCTTCAACCTTTCTTTTAGAAATTCAATTATGAACTTCTAGAAAAAATGAAAGAAATGATTCATGTAATGTTGGCTTGGGACAGTATATAGATTCATGGTCTTAAGAAAGATATTTTCATTGTTGGCAAATTGCAAATAGATTCATAAAAAATATCAAAGAATGGTGGGATGCTAGTGGTCCATTGTTTCATGAAAGCATATGAACTTATCCAGAACCAATATCTATACTCTACAATGTTTTACTTTTTGAATTTATTGGCACACTTGATAATGATAAAGAGGCAAATAAAGCAAAGTTTTTTAAATCTTAATAATGTGATATGACCAGGCTAGATGAATATATGTGTTATATAAAAAATAGTCAGATAATCTCAGCTAAAACAATTTCTTGATCAGATCTTAAGTTTCTCAAAAAATAGATAGTAGATATTGACTTTGTTCACAAACTCAAAAAATTCTTATCATTTGATACATCTATAAAAGATTTGTCAAACAAAACTATTATCAGATTTTACTCTCAAAATTATTTAAAAGACCATATAGAGAACATACAATTGCATCAACCTTTTATTTCATGTGACTAAAAATTCCCTATTCATCTTGAAGACATGGCTCTAATACCATTAACAACTATATATATATATATATATATATATATATATATATATATATATATATATATATATATATATATATATATATATATATAAGTTTATATTAGTAAATATAATTTAAACTATTATATACACTAATATAGTTTATATACACTAATATAAACTTTAAACTATGTATATATATAGTTTAAATTATATATACTAATATATATAATAGTTTAAATTAGATATATACTAATATAAACTTGAAACTATTTTATATATATATATATATATATGTAATTTAAAGTTTAAAGTTTATATCAGTATATATAATTTACACTATTATATATAATAGTTTAAATTACATATACTAATATAAACTTTAAACTATAATATATATATATATATATATATATATATATATATATATTTTGAAGTTTATATTAGTATATATAATTTAAACTACTATTAATTTATATATACATATATATATAATATTATAGTTTAAAGTTTATATTAGTATATATAATTTAAACTACTATTGTGTGTGTGTGTGTGTGTGTGTGTGTGTGTGTATTTAAAGTTTATATTAGTATATATATATATATATATATATATATATATATATATATATATATATAAATATATATATAAAGTTTATATATATATATATATATATATATATAATTTAAACTATATAGTTTAAATTTGATATATATTATAGTTTAAATTTTATATTAGTATATATAATTTTATATATATATATATATATATAATAGTTTAAAATTTATATTAATATATATAATTTAAAATATATATATATATATATAATAATTTAAACTATAATATATATATTTTAAATATATATATATATATATATATATATAAACATTCAGATTATTCTTGTTGAATCTATTTCATGGTCAAACCTTAAGTTTTTCAAAAAATGGATAGTTATATAGAGTTTGTCTAAAAATATAGGAAATCCTTATCCTTAGCTACTTCTATAAAAGACTTGTCAGACAAATCTATCATTAAATTTGATTCCTATAATGATCTAACAGATCATATATAGAACATATAGTTACGACAATCCTTACATGTAATCAATCCCCACTATCTACATTCTAAGAAAATCCATGATCTTCAAATATATTTATACTTTTGTGTAGACTGTCAAAAGCTTATAATCATCCAAATCAGTCTAGTATCCATATGGTTAAAAGAGATTTAGCCATCCAAGAATTATTTGAGAGGAATAAGAAATTACTTGCTAAGGCCAAAAAAGTTAATATGGAAGGAACTTCTGAGAAAAATAATAAAAAAGAAAGTGAAGAAGGTCATGTATGAAAGACTGCTTTAGGAGATGAGTCTTACATAGAAAAAAAAATTTCAAATTTTGTTGATTTCAGTTAGTATTCACGTGATGGAATATTTAGAGCACAAATGTATTATCTTAAATCATCTGATAAAAGTCTTGACCAGTCCATTGAAGTCAAGCTATTGAACTGAAATAATCTTGTAACCAATTACTTGAATAATAAAGTCTCAAATATTCAACAGAGTCTTGATCAAGTTTCTAAGATGTTGAAAAGTATTGAGTTGTATCAAAAATTAGGTATGGCCAAGATAGAGGTTGTAGAGAAAGAAAGTAATTTTAAAATAGGAGAATCTTCTAGGTTTCCATTGGACTCTCAAATAAGAACTTTAAATCTTCAACCTTTCTTCTAGAAATTAAATTGTGAACCATTAGAGAAAAGAAAAGAAATGATTCATGCTATGATGAATTGGGCCAGTGTTTAGATCTATGGTCTTAAAAAAGATCCCTTCAGTGTTAGCCAACAAATTACAAATAGATTTATAGAAAATATTAAAGAATAGTGGGATGTTAGTGGTCAATAATTTTATGATAGTATTTATGCTCATCCTGAACCAATCTCAGTACCTTGCAATGTTTTGCTCTCAGAATTTGTAGGAATAATTGATAATGAAAAAAAACAAATAAAGCTTAGTTTCTTAAATATCAATTATGTGACATGACTAGACTTGATGAATATATGTGTTACATGAAAAATCTATTTTATAATTTTGAAGAAATCTTTAATCTTGCATAGAAGATTAGATATATAGAGTCATTTTCAGAGTACTTTGCTACCACATATAAAGTTGTAATAGGTGACAATGTTTCAATGATATCCTTTAGAAGAATAAATCAGAACATCAAGGTAGTTAATAAAAATTTATGTGCAGAAAGAAAGGCACAAAAAGAAACTATGAGGTTTCATAAACAAATAGGTGAAAAGTTTTACAACTCTCTAGATGATAATTTTGGTTGTATTGATGTCCATAAATACAAATAGTATAAGAGGAAGAAGAAGAAGAAGAAATCTCATTCCTATAAATATTTTCTTGAAAAAAAGATTACTTATAAACCTCGGAAGTCCAAATATAAGTTCAAAAAATAGAGATTTGGACCAAGAAAGATATTTAGAAAAAAGAAGCATGGTTATCAGAAGAAACATGTTAAGTGTTTTATTTGTCAAGGAGATCACTATGATAATAAATATCCCAATAAGAAAAAAGAGTCTAAAAAGATTAATTTTTTGAATAGCTATGGCATTGATGAAAATGAATGTGTTACTATCAGAGGAAGATGAGATTCAATATGAATCAGATATTTTATAAGAAGCATCTGACAGTGATGAAAATTAGATAAATATGAATTTAACAAAATTTGAAATAGTAAATGAATCATTTGATTATGATTATGAAATAAGATTTTAGATTCATATGATTTTTACCCTTTTTTCTGCTGCCTTAAGTCTATCTCAATAGATATATTCCCTGAAAGAAAGATATGATAAAAATCCTACCTACATGATCTCTGAAAGAATGTTTTTGTAACAATAAATTGTTGTTGCTGAGAAAAAATATTCTCTTCACCTAGCCCAACAACAAAGGCAAAAAGATATTTTATCACAAGAATTTTAGTCTGAGCATCAAAAATCATCTCAAGTTGAAGTTATTTATCAACTTGACACTTATGACAGATCCACCTAACAAATGAAGTGTATCTCTCTACTTCAAATTTGTCTTGCCAAAGCTCAAAATGAATTACAAGATCTCTTGAAGGAAGAATCTCTTTCTGACGAACAAGAACATCTCTTTGAAGAAGAGCTCCTACAAGTTTCTAATGAGATAGAATCTTATTTTTAGGAGGGGGATACCTCTCAGAATAATTTAAATATTCATCAAATATCAGTATATAGTACTAATAATTTTGTCTATGAAATTTAAATTAAATGGAATGGTTTTAAACCATATAGTCTGGATGTCTTGCTTGATATTGGTGCTGATATTTTACTTGATAGATATCACTCAATTTTTGTTGATATGTGGAAGGTTGATTTCCATCGATTAACCTTCAATATAAAGATAGTGGTTTCAAAATTATCTGTCATTATACATGTTGTGCTTAGTGATTCTATTTATCATTTCAAGGTAGTCCAACATGAAATGCCAATGTATGACATGATGATTGGATCAGATAATTTAGAAAATTTCTATCTTATTACAATTCAACCACATGAGTTAATTCTTGCACAAAAATATTCTTTGTACAAGAAATCTAGATATATGTATAGAATTTCATTGAAAGAAAAGTCAAAAAAATCAATGGATACTAGATGAATCTAGAAAATAGTAAATCTTTGTCATACCAATATTGATCGAATAGTTGAAAAAATTAGAAAGGATTATTGTTCAAAAAATCCCTTAACATTCAGAAATAGAAAATTGTATGAATGTAAAATTGAGTTTAAAATAGTAAAAGACAAAGATGGTAAGGAAATAGAACCTAAGTTCAAGGTGCATTATTCTAGAATGTCTCATTCACTTAGAGAAGAATGTTTCCAAGAAATAAAGCAATTGAAAGAACAAGATCTAATAAGAAATTTCAATACCCCTTGGGCATGTGAATCTTTCTATGTAAATAAAAGGTTAGAGCAGATCAGGGATAAAAAAAGATTGGTAATAAATTATTTCTCTTAATAAATATTTTTTACCTGTGTAACATCCTATTCTTTCAAAGGATGAAATCCTGTAAAGAATAAATGAAAGTAAAGTATATAGTAACTTTGATTTAAAGTCCATATTTTGGCAAATACAAGTGGTAGAACATGATAGATATAAAATTACATTTATTACTCCCTTTGGCTAGTATGAATGGAATGTTCTACTTTTTAGTCTAAAAACTGCGCCTAGTATATTTCAAGAAATGATGAACAAGATCTTCTCAACATATTATAATTTTATCATTGTCTATATAGATGATATCTTAATTTTTTTTAAATCATCAAAAAATATCTCAATCATTTGGAACAATTTTATTAAATTATGTATGATAATGGTCTGGTCCTATCTAAAAAGAAAATATTAGTTTTCAAAGATGACATTGAATTTCTAGAGGTAACTATAAAATCAGGGGAAGTTGCAGTTTAAGAACATGTCTTGAAAAATATTTAAAAAAATTGATGAATTAAAGGATAAAAAATTGTTGTAGAGATTTCTTGATTATGTTAACTATGTAGCTAGATACTATTATAATATTGCTTAGGATAAAAAAAAATTTGAATAAAAGGTTGTCAAAGAATCTTTCGACATGGTCTAATGAAACGTCCAGAGTTGTTCAAAGAATAAAACAAAATTGTCAAAACCTAACACCTTTAATCATACCTAGTAATGGTCTAAAGATCAGTGAGATAGATACCTCAAATTTATATTGGGATGTTATTTTTAAAGAAAGGTCATTAGATGGTTCAGAAAATTCCTACAGATATGCTTCTAAAAATTTTAAGTAGGTTCAGAGAAACTATCAATCTACTCAAAGAAATCATTGTTATTAAATTTATTCAAGCTTTCATATTTTTTGTTAGATCAAAAAAAATTATTGTTAGATTTGATTTAAATAACTTTATGAGTATTCTTCATTCTACTGATAATCTGAAGAAATAATCTGTTAATAGGTTAACCAGGTGGGCAACATTTCTATTAAATTTTGATTTATCTATTGAGCATATTCCAGGGAAAAAGAATTATCTTGCAGATTTTATATTCAGAGAATTTAATTCAAGAAAGTCAAAAAAATCAGTCATGATAGTAATTGTCACAAAAATATGAGAAAAATTTCACCAACATATATAGAGATCCACTCTATCTATTGCAAACTAGTTAACACATGAGATGAATGCTCTCACTAAGAAATCTCATGAAGCCTCTACTGAACTAAACAATATTCATTTGGCCTAGACTACATAGTTTCAAGATCCAGATGGTAAAAACTGGTTTTCTATTATAATGTTATACCATGAGGCCAATAATCCTAGGATTATTAGGATAAATAATCCTTTCAAAAAGCTTATTTGCAGACATAGTTTTGAATTTTTTATTCAATGGTCTACTTTTTGGCCTAGTTTTAATCCTACTGTTGAGAATTTTTAGGCATCAACTAAAATTTTAGATTATTTATTTAAATTTTTGGATCATATGATTCCCGTGATATTTTTTGATGATGTTGTTATTCGTATTCCTCTTGAACAAGTAAGGAATATATTTATTTCATTGATAATACTTTTCAAATTCAAATTTGAATTATTCTCTGTAAAAAAAATTAGGCTAATTTGTATGTTGGCTTAGCTCCTGCTCAACCATTAGCTACACTTTGAAAATGATTTACAATCAGTCATCAGGTTATTTTCTCTACTACCCCTGACAGATGGATGTTAAATATTCCTTTAGCACTATACATGGATCACACTAATTTTGATTCTGATGATGACAACCACTATTCTCCCCAAAGAGAATATAAGTTCAATGATGATGATTGATGACTAGTTACGGAGTCTGTTCATAGCTATGAATGTGGGTATATTAACCCTCCTTTAAGTCTTGTGGACCTCATCACTTATAAAAGATGGTATATTTTTTATCGTGTTGATAGAATATTTTTCATATTTTTTTAAGGCAATGCGTAGTGGGCCCATAACCCACTTTTTTTTTGCATCTTATCTGGAGTCTGTTGATCTGACATCTTTGTGTCGACCATCGATATTCCTATTTCATCTAATAAATATGAGTATTTATTCATGTTATAAGCATCATATGCCTAGAGTTGAGTCTAGAAGTCTTTAGTCTATAAATATGTCAAAAAAAAGTGTATGCTCTTCGCTTGCCCTTCTGTGAGACCCTATGAATCAAAAAAAAAATCTTAAGTTTGGTTTGTTATTTTCTTAGTTTATTTTTAAAAAATTATCTTTGTAAAATCTGTGGCTTGGAACAAGATATCGATCCTATATGTAATGGTATCAAATCCAAGTTTCATGTTCCAAGATTCAAGAGCCATGTATCATGTGTCATGTTCTGTGTTACTTATGTAATATTTGTTTGATATATCAATAAAATCATACTTACATCTTTTTTTATCTATATCTATCATGTTGTTATTCTTTTTGTTTGTCTCCATTTCCTCTTCAAACAATAGGGAAGGGAAAAATCCTATAAAATCATGAAGAAGGCATGTTATGGATTTATATAGCACTGATGATACGAAGACTATGGATGTAACTAATTAGATAACTACAGATATTATAGGGACATCTAATGTTTTTACTCTTTTTGATATATTTTTTTCATCTTTTTTTTGTAAATGAAGTAACTATAGATTTTGATGAAGAAAATCCTAGTCCATAATAGAAACTCCTAACTCTTAAGCCTACAGATGTTTACGATAAGCTTTCTTATTTTCATATTTTTGCTAAAATGTATATAAAAGTTTTTAAGAATATCATCCAGGTCAAACAAAATGATAATTATAAGTATCATTTACAAATCGTTGATGATAAAACTATTTGCCAATTAAAATCCCAATCTAAGTTTTTATATATAGGTGTTGTTTCTATAGGTGTTTTTCTTTTATTCAAAAGAGGCTTAAATGTTAATATTTTAGGTTGTTTACTTGATAATAGGGATACTAATTTTAGTGATTGCTTATATAATGTTATCCAAATCAATCTCCATTATGGTATGATATTTACAACTGTTTACCCAAACTATCTGGTTGCTATCCATCAAAAAGAAAACCTAAACAAAGTCTTTAAGTTTTTTCTTCAAACCCATTATTTAGACATGCTCTCTAGATCTTGTCCCTTTGATATGAAATACTAGGTTATGTATTGATTAACCAATACTCTTTATCTTGCTACTAAACATACTCTTGCACAAGGTAAAAGCGTGGTGTGTAGAGCTACAGAAAATAATGAAATTATTCCTATTGAATCCATTTCATGGTCAAACCTTAAGTAGGATAGTTGTCTTGATCAAAGCCATAGAGCTTATAATGATGAAGCTTTTAAAATAAATTAAGAAAATAGCATACCAAATTTAGGAAAAAAAATTGATTCACAGGTTCGCACAAAAGGGCAAGCGAAGAGCATATACTTTTTTCTGACATAATTCTAGACTAAAGACTTTTAGACTCAACTCTAGGCATTTGATGCTTGTAACATGAAGAACTCCCTATATTTATAAGATGAAATGGGAAGATCAACGATCGATATAAAGATGCTAGATCAATGGACCCCAGATAAGATGTTAAAAGAAAGTGGGTTATGGGCTCAATACGCACCACCTAAAGAAAAGATGAAAAGGAATCTGTCGACACGGTTGATAGTATATTGACTTTTATAAGTGATGAGGTCCACAAGACTTAAAGGAGGGTTAATGTGCCCACATTCATAGCTACAAATAGACCCCGTAACTAGTCATCAATCATCATCATTGAACTCATATTCTCAATGGGGAGAATAGTAATTGTCATGATTAGAATTAAAATCAATTTGGTTTATATATAGTGCTGAAGGAATTCTTAACATCTGGCTGCCAAGTGTAGGTGGAAAAATACCATGATGACTAATTATAAACTATTTCCAAAATGCAGCTAACAATTGAGCAAGAGCTAAGACAGCATGTAAATTAACTTAAAAATTTTGAACAAAGAATAATTCAAATTTGACCATGAAAGGTATTCTCAATACAATAAATATATTCACTACTTGTTTAGGAGGAATATGAATATAAACATCATCAAAAGCTTTCATGGGCATTATATGATCCAAAAATTTAAATAAATAATTTGAAATTTTCTTTGATGTCCGAAAATTCTCAATAATAAGATTAAAACAAGACTAAAAAATAGACCATTGAATAAGAAATTCAAAACCATGTCTACAAATGAAATTTTTGAAAGGATTATTTATTCTAATAATCTTAATATTATGGTATAACATTATAGTAGAACATTATTTTTTACCATCTGGATCTTGAAAGTGTGTAGTCTAGGCTAAATGAGTATTGTTTAGTTCAGCAGAGGCTTCATGAGATTTTATAGTGAGAGCATTCATCTCATGTGTTAACTAGTTTGCAACAGATGGAGTGGATCTCCATATATGTTGGTGAAATTCTTCTCATATTTTTGTGATAGTTGCTATCATGACTAATTTTTTTGAATTTCTTGAATTACATTATCTGGATATAAAATCTGCAAGACAATTTTATTTTCCAGAATATGCTTGACAAAGAAATCAAAATTTGATAGAAATATTATCCACATGGTTAACTTACTAATAGATCCTTTCTTCAAATTATCAGTAGAATGAAGAATACTCATAAAGTTGATTAAATCAGATCTAATAATAATTTTTTTTATCTAACAAAAAACATGAAAGATTGAATAGATTTAATAACAGCAAGGATTTCTTTATGAGTAAAGTGATAATTTCTCTGAGCTTGCTTAAAATTTCCATAAGCAAATTTGTAGGGTTTTTTGAACTAGAGATAATATTTCTTTAAGAATAGCACCCCAGAAAAAGCTTGAGGCATATGTCTCAATAATTTTCAATCCATTACCAGGGAAATTAAGAGGTGGTAAATTCTGACAATTCTATTTTATTCTTTGAACTACTTTAGTTATCTCATCTGAGTATATCGTAGGATTATTTGACAATCTTTTATTCAAAAGAATTCTATTCTGAGTAATATTATAATAGTATCTAGCTACATAGTTAACACAACCAAGAAATCTCTATAACATTTTTTTATCCTTTAATTCATCAGGAAAAAAAATTATATTTTTCAAGACATGTTCTTAAACTATAACTTTTCTTGATTTTATAGTTACCATTAAAAATTCAATGTCATCTTTGAAAACTGACATTTTTTTAAGATAGGACCAGACCATTGTCATACACAATTTGATAAAATTGTCCCAGATGATTGAGATGTTCTTTCAATGATTTTGAAAAAACTAATATATCATTTATATAGACAATGATAAAATTTAAAATATATTGAGAAGATCTTGTTCATCATTTTTTGAAATATACTAAGAGTGGTTTCCAGACTAAAAGATAGGACATTCCATTCATATTGATTAAAAGGAGTAATGAATTCAATTTTATACTTGTCTTGTTCAACCACTTGTATTTGTCAAAATTTTGATTTCAAATCAAATTTACTATACACTTTGCTTTCACTTATTCTTTGCAAGATTTCATCCTTTGAAGGAATAAGGTGTTGCACAAGCAAAACATATATATTGAGAGGAACATAATTTATAACTAATTTTTTCTTACCTCTAACTTTCTCTGATCTTTTATTTATATAGAAAGCTTCACATGTCCAAGGGCTATTAGAATCCCTTATCAGACCTTGTTCTTTTAACTATTTTATTTCCTAAAAACATTCTTCTTTAAGTGAAAGAGATTCCTGAGTGATGCACTTTAAACTTAGGTTTTATTTATTTACCATATTTGTCTTTTATTATTTTCAATTCAATCCTACATTCATGCAGTATTCTATTTCAAAATGCCAAAGGATTTTTAGAACAACAATCATTTCTAATTTTTTCAACTATTGGATCAATATTAGCATGACAAAGATTTACTTTATGTTGGTTCCATCTAGTATCCACTGGTTTTTTTAGCTTTTCTTTTAATAAAATTCTACACTTATATCTAAATTTCTTGTACAAAGAATATTTTTATGCAGGAATTATCTCATGTGGTTGAATTATAATAGGATATAAGGTTGACAAATTATCTGATCCAATCATCATGTCATACATTGACATTTCAGGCTAGACCACCTTGAAATGATAAATAGAATTACTAAGCACAATAGGTATAATAGTAGATAATTATAAAACCATTGTCTTTTTATTGAAGGTTAATCAATAGAAATTAGTGTTCCACATATCAGTAAGAAATGAGTGATATCTAGCAAGTGAAATATCAGCACCAATATCAAGCAAGACATCTAGACTATATCATTTAAAACCATCCAAATTAATCTGAAATTCACAGACATGATTATTAGTACTATATACTGATATTTGATTAATATTTGAATTATTCTGAGAGTTATCTCCCTCTTGAAAATATGATTCTATCTCATTAGAAATTTGTAGGAGCTCTTCTTCAACGAGATGTTCTTGTTCATCAGCAAGAGCTTCTTCCTTCAAGGGATCTTGCAATTCATTTTGAGTTTGGTAAGAAAAAGTTGAAGTAAAGATATATGTTTCAGGTTGATAAGCAGCTTCAACATGAGATATTTTTTTATGCTTAGGCTAAAATTCTTGTGATAAAATATCTTTTTGCCTTTTTACTTGGGCTAGGTGAAGAGAATATTTTTTATTATTAGCAACAATTTGCTATTGCAAAAACATTCTTTCAAAAATCATGTAAGCAAGAGTTTTGTCATACCTTTCTTTTAGAAAAGATTTTTGTTGGGATAGACTCAAGGTATCTGAAAAAGGGGCAAAAATTAAATGAATCTAAAATCCCATTTCAGAAACATAATCAAATGATTCTCTTCGATTTCAAATTTTACTAAATTCATATTTATCTTATTTTTATCACTGTCAAATACTTTCCATAAAATATTTGATTCATATTAATCTCATCTTCTTCTAATAGTAACACATTCATCTTCATCAATACCATAGCTATTTTAAAAAATTATCTTTTTAAATTATTTTTTTCTATTAAGACATTTATTAGCATAGTGAGCTCCTTGACAAATAAAACACTTAACAGGGTTCTTCTTATAACCATGTTTTTTTTTCTAAATATCTTTCTTGGTCCAAATATTTATTTTTTTGAACGTATATCTGAACTTCCAAGGTTTATAAGTAAATTCTTTTTTAAGAGAACATTTACAGGAATGAGACTTCTTCCTCTTATATAGTTTGTATTTATGGACATCAATACAACCAAAATTATCATCTAAACAATTGTAAAACTTTGCACCTAGCTATTTATGAAACCTCATAGTTTCTTTTTGTGCCTTTCTTTCTACACATAATTTTTCATTAACTACCTTGATGTTTGATTTATTCTTCTAAAGGACATCATTGAAACATTATCACCTATTATAGCTTTATACTTGGTAGCAAAATACTCTGAAAATGACTCTATATATTAAATCTTGTATGCAAGATTAAAGATTTCTTCAAAATTATAAAATAGATTTTTCATGTAACACATATATTCATCAAGTCTAGTCATGTCACATAATTGAAATTTAAGAAACTTAGCTTTATTTGTTTTTTTTTCATTATCAATTATTCCTACAAATTCTGAGAGCAAAGCATTACAAGGTACTGAGATTGGTTCAAGATGAGCATAAATACTATCGTAAAATTATTGACCACTACCATCCCACCATTCTTTAATATTTTATATAAATCTATTTGTAATTTGTTGGCTGACACTAAAGGGATCTTTTTTAAGACATAGATCTAAACACTGGCCCAATTTATCATAGCATGAATCATTTCTTTTCTTTTCTCTGATGGTTCACAATTGAATTTTTAGAAAAAAGGTTGAAGATTTAAAGTTCTTATTTGAGAGTCCAATGGAAACCTAGAAGATTCTCCAGTTTTAAAATTACTTTCTTTCTCTACAACCTCTATCTTGGCCATACCTACTTGAAAAATCTTATCAATAAATTTCTTTGTATTAGGGAGACTCTTTGATTTAAATTTTACAAATGATTCTTTGTAATTTTACTATATTTTATTGGGTATGAATATTCTGACTATAATCAATATCTTCATGAACAAGTACTTCTGACTGTGGCCTAGAAAGTTGGCCATTATCTTTTATAGAATTTAAGATTTTAGGAATAGCAGATAGACTAGCACTTTGATTAACTATTTCTCTAGTTATGCTATCAGATGTTGAGGATAGCTGCTTAATTCCCTGGTATGCTTCTTATTTTATTTCAAGAGAAACCATACTAGAATGAAGTTGATATTGGTTCTGACTGACAATTTTTTCTTCAGCTATTAAATTGTCTATTTTTATTTCTATAGACTATTTTTATAGTCTAATGCTATTACACTCAATATTTATTTTTTGAACAAGCTGATTGTGTTGAGTAGAGACATTATCATTTAGAACATTGATTGCTCTGGCAAGTTCTCCTTTCTGATACAAATCAATACTTTTCAACATCTTAGAAACTTGATCAAGACTCTGTTGGATATTTGAGACTTTATTATTCAAACATTTAGTTTCAAGATTATTTTAGTTCAATAGCTTGACTTCAATGGACTGGTCAAGACTTCTATCAAATGATCTAAAATAATACATTCATGCTCTAAATCTTCCATCAGGGGAATACTGACTGAAATCAACAAGCTTTGGGAATGAATTTTCTATGTAAGACTCATCTCCTAAAGGAATCTTCCATACATGACCTTCATCACTTTTTTTTTAATTATTTTCCTTAGAAGTTCCTTCCATATTGACTTTCTTAACCTTAGGAAACAATTTCTTATTCCTCTCAAATAATTCTTGGATGGCTAAATCTCTTTTAACCATATGGATGCTTGACTGATTTGGATGGCTTATAATCTTTTGACAATCTACATAAAAGTATGAATCCATTTAATGATCATGGATTTTCTTAGAATGCAAATAGTGGGGATTGATTACAGGTAAAAATTATTGTAACTGTATGTTCTGCATATGATCTTTTAGGTCATTCTGAGAATCAAATCTAATGATAGATTTTTTTGTTTTGTCTTTGATAGACGTAGCAAAAGATAAGTATTTTTTGGGTTTTTGGACAAAGTCTATATCAACTATCCACTTTTTAGAAAACTTAAGGTCTGACTATGAAATTAATTCAACAGGATTAATCTGATTATTTTTTGTCACTCTACTCACCACGCTTTTGTCTTACATAAGAGTATATTTAACAACAGGATGAAGAGTATTGGTTAATTGATACATAACCTAGTATTTGATAGTAAGGGGACAAGATCCAAGGATCATATCTAAACCATGAGTTTGGAGAAAAAGCTTCAGGACTTTGTTTAAGTTTTCTTCTTGATGGATAGTAATAGGATAGTTTGGGTAAATAGATGTAAATATTGGACCATCATGAAAATTGATTTAGACAACATTCTATAATCAAGAACTAAGAGTAGCATGCCTATTGTCAAGTAAACAACCTAAAATATTAACATTTAAGCCTTGTTTGAATAAAGAAAAGATACCTATAGAAATAACACCTATATGTAAAAACTTATACTTACACTGAAACTTTAATTAGCGAATAGTTTTATCATCAATGATTTGTAAATGATACTTATAATTATCATTTTGATTGACCTATATGACATTCTCAAAAGCTTTTATAGACATTTTAGCAATAAGATGAAAAGGAGAAAGCTTATTGTAAACTTTGTAGGCTTAAGAGTTGGGAGTTTCCATTTTGGGCTAGGATTTTCTTCATCAAAATCTATAGTTATTTTATTTACAAAAAATAAAGATGCAAAAGACATATCAGAAAGAGTATAGACATCAAATGTACCTATAGTATCTACAGTTATCTGATTAGTTATATCCATAGTCTTTATATCATCAATACTATACAGATCCACAACACACCTTCCTCATGAATTTATAAGATCATTCTCTTCTCTAATATCTACGAAGGAAATAGAGATAAACAACTAGAATAACAACAAGATAGATATAGATAAAAAGAGATGAAAGTATAATTTTATTGATATAACGAGCAAATATTATAGAAGCAACACAGAGCATGAGACATGATACATGGCTCTTGACTTTTGGAACATAAAACTTGGATCTAATACCATTACATACAAGATCATTGTCTCTATGATTTTATTTCTATATTGAGCAAAAATTATAGAAGCAACATAGAGCATGACACATGATACATGGCTCTTGACTCTTGGAACATAGAACTTGGCTCTGATACCATTACATACATGATCACTTTCTTACTCAAAGACACAAAACTTACAAAGATAAAGCTTTTACAACAAACTAAGAAAATAATAGACTAGACTTAAGAAAAAAAATTGATTCTCAGGTTTTCATAGAAGGGCAAGCGAAGAGCATACGCTTTTTTCTGACATAATTCTAGACTCAACTATAGGCATTCGATGCTTGTAACATGAATAAATCCTCATATTTATAAGATGAAATGGGAAGATCAATGGTTGACACAAAAATGTCAAATCAACGAACCCTAGGTAAGATGCCAAAAGAAAGTGGGTTATGGTCCCACTACGCACTGCCTAAAGAAAAGATGAAAAGGAATCTACTAAAACTATCGATAGTATACCGCATTTTGTAAATGGTGAGATCCACAAGACTTAAATGAGGGTTAACATGCCCATATTCATGACTATAAATAGACTCCATAACTAGTCATCAATCATATAATTGAACTCATATTCTCCTTAGAGAGAATAGTGGTTGTCATCATCAGAATCAAAATCAGTGTGATCTATGTATAGTGTTGAAGGAGTTCTTAACATCTGATCACTAGGTGTAGGTGGAAAAACACCCTGATGACTGATTGTAAACCATTTTTAAAATGTAGCTAATGGTTGAGCAGGGGCTAAGTTAGCATGTAAATTACCCTAAAAGTTTTGAATAGAGAATAATTTGAATTTGACCTTGAAAGGTATTCTTAATGCAATAAATATATTCCTAAATTATTTAGAATAAATATGAATAGCAACATCATTAAAAGCTTTTATGAACAATATATGATTGAAAAATTCAAATAAATAATCTAGAATTTTAATTGATACCCAAAATTTTTCAATAACAAGATTAAAACTAGACTAAAAAGTAGACCATTGAATAAGAAATTCAAAACCATCTCTGCAAATAAGATTTTTGAAAGGATTATTTATTCCAATAATCTTAGGATTATGGTAATAAAATTATAGTAGAACACCATTTTTTACAATCTAGATCTTGAAACTGTGTAGTCTAGGTCAAATGAGTGTTGTTTAGTTCAGTAAAAACTTCATGATATTTTCTAGTGAGAGCATTCATCTCATGTGTTAACTATTTTGTAACAGATGGAGTGGATCTCTATATATGCTAGTGAAATTCTTTTCATATTTTTGTGACAATTACTATCATAACTGATTTTTTTGAATTTTTTAAATTAAATTATCTGAAAATGAAATCTGTAAGACAATTCTTTTTCTTTAGAATATGCTCAACAGAGAAATCAAAATCTAACAAAAATGTTGCCCACCTGGTTAAATTACTAACATATCCTTTCTTCAGATTATCAATAAAATGAAGAATACTCATAAAGTTATTTAAATCAGATCTAACAATAAATTTTTTTGATCTAACAAAAAACATGAAAGCTTAAATAACTTTAATAACAGCAAGGATTTCTTTATGAGTAGAGTGATAATTTCTCTAAACCTACTTAAAATTCTCAAAAAAATCTGTACAGCTTTTTTGAACCATCTGATAATCTTTCTTTAAGAATAGCACTCTAAAACAAGTCTGAGGCATCTGTCTCAATAATTTTCAATATATTACCAGAAAAAAAAGAGGTGGTAAATTCTAACAATTCTATTTTATTCTTTGAACAGTTTTAATCATCTCATCTAACCATGTCAGAGGATTCTTTGATAATATTTTATTTAAAAAAATCTATCATAAGTAATATCATAATAGTATCCAGTTGCATAGTTAATGCAACCAAAAAATATCTGCAATAATTCTTTATCTTTTAATTCATCAAAAAAAAATTATATATTTTTCAAAACATGTTCTTGAACTGTAACTTCTCCTAATTTTATAATTACCTCTAAAAATTCAATGTCATCTTTGAAAACTGATATTTTTTTCAGATAAGACCAGACCATTGTCATACACAATTTGATAAAATTCTTCTAGATGATTGAGATAATCTTTCGATGATTTTGAAAAAAACTAAGATATCATCTATATAGATAATGATAAAATTAGAATAAGCTGAGAAGATCTTGTTCATCATTTCTTGAAATATACTTAGAGTAGTTTTCAGACCAAAAGGTAGGACATTCCATTCATATTGGTTGAAAGGAGTGATGAATACAGTTTTATATTTGTCTTATTTTGCTACTTGTATTTGCCAAAATCCTAATTTCAAATCAAATTTATTATACACTTTGCTTCCATTTATTCTTTACAAGATTCATTTTTTGAAGGAATAGAATGTTGCACAGGCAAAACATATTTATTGAGAGAAACATAATCTATAATCAATCTTTTCTTACCCCTGACTTGATCTAACCTTTTATTTATATAGAAAGCTTCACATGCCCAAGGGCTATTGGAATCCCTTATCAGACCCTATTCTTTCAGTGGTTTTATTTTTTAAAAATATTTTTTCTTAAATGAAGGAGACATTCCTGAGTGATGTGCCTTAAACTTAGGTTCTATTTCTTTACCATCTTTGTCTTTTATCATTTTGAATTCAATCCTACATTCATGTAGTTTTCTATTTTTGAATGTTAAAGAATTTTTAGACAACAATCCTTCTTAATTTTTTTAATTATGGGATCAATACTAGCATGACAAAGATTTACCTTCTGTTGGATCTATCTAGTATCCACTGGTTTCTTTGGCTTTTCTTTCAATAGAATTCTACACTCATATCTAGATTTTTTGTATAAAAAATATTTTTGTGCAAGAATTATCTCATGTGGCTGAATTGTAATAAGATAGAAAATTGTTAAATTATTTGATCCAATCATCATGTCATACATTGACATTTCATGCTGGACTACTTTGAAATGATAAATAGAATCATTAAGCACAACAGGTATAATAATAGATAATTATGAAACCACTATCTTTGTATTGAAGATTAGCCGATAAAAATCAATCTTCCACATATCAGTAGGAATTAAGTGATATCTAGCAAGTGAAATATTAACACCAATATCAAGCAAGACATCCAAACTATATGGTTTAAAACCATTCAATTTCATCTAGATTTCATAGATTAGATTATTAGTGTTGTATACTGATATTTGATGAATATTTAAATTATTTTGAGAGGTAAAAATGTGATTCTCTCTCATTAGATACTTGTAGGAGCTCTTCTTCAAAGAGATATTCTTGTTCATCAGCAAGAGCTTCTTCTTTCAAGAGATCTTGTAATTCATTTTAAGCTTTGGCAAGAAAAAGTTGAAGTAGAGAGATACGCTTCATTCACCAGATAGCTCTGTCATAAATGCCAGGGTGATAAGTAGCTTCAACCTGAGATGATTTTTTATGCTAAGACTAAAATTCTTTTGATAAAATATCTTTTTGTCTCTGTTGTTGGGATAGGTGAAGAGAATATTTTATCTCAGCAGCAACAATTTGCTATTGCAAAAATATTCTTTTAGAAATTATGTAGGTAAGTGTTTTGTCATATCTTTCTTTCAGGAAAGATATATGTTGAGATAGACTTAAGGCATCAAAAAAAGGGACAGAAATCATATGAATCTAAAATCTTATTTCAGAATCATAATCAAATGATTCACTTTTTATTTTAGATTTTTCTAAATTCATATTTATCTGATTTTCATCACTGTCAGATGCTTCTCATAAAATATCTGATTCATATTGAATCTCATCTTTTTTTGATACTAACACATATTCATCTTCATCAATTCCATAGTTATTCAAGAAATTATTTTTTTTAGAACCCTTTTTCCTATTGAGACATTTATTAGCATAGTGATCTCCTTGACAAATAAAATACTTAACAGGTTCTTCTGATAACCATGTTTCTTTTTCTTAAATATTCTTTTTAATACAAATTTTTATTTTCTAAACTTATATATGGGCTTCCAAGATTTATAAATAAATTATTTTTCAAGAGAATATTTACAAGAATGAGACTTCTTTTTATTCCTCTTATACTATTTGTATTTATAGACATCAATACAACCAAAATTATCATCTAGAGAATTGCAAAATGTTGCACCTATCTATTTATGAAACCTTATAGTTTCTTTTTATGTCTTTCTTTTTGCACATAATTTTTTATTAACTGCCTTGATGTTCTGATTTATTCTTCTAAAAGACATCTTTGGAAGATTATCACCCATTATAGCTTTGTATTTGGTAGCAAAATACTCTGGAAATGACTCTATATATCTAATCTTGTATGCAAGATTAAAGATTTCTCCAAAATTATAAAATAGATTTTTTATGTAACACATATTCATCAAGTCTAGTCATGTCACATAACTGAGCTTTAATAAACTTAGTTTTATTTGCTTCTTTTTTATTATCAATTGTTCTTACAAATTTTAAGAGCAAAGCATTGCAAAAAAATTGAGATTGGCTCAAGATGAACATAAATACTATCATGAAATTGTTGATCACTAGCATCCTACCATTCCCTAAAATTTTCTAGAAATCTATTTACAATTTGTTGGTTGACATTGAAAGGATATTTTTTAAGACCATAGCTCTGAACACTAACCCAAGCTAGCATAAAATGAATCATTTTATTTCTCCTCTTAATTAGAAATTGGGTTCTAAAAAAGGTTTCAAGTCAGAGTTTCAATGGTGGTACACTGTAGAGCTCATCGAAAGATTTTCAGCACTTTTCACGATTTACAAAACGGAGTCTGGATGCTCAAGATATGGTCATTTGAAGATTGATCAAAAAATGCCCCTTGTGACATGGGGCACGTGTTTCAAGGTTGTTTCAACATTTGGACCTATCGGAGGTCAACACGTGGCACTATTGAAATTCCAAGTGGGCCAATATCCATTTGATACATGGCAAAAAAATTATGTACAAAAAAATTTGGTTAGGTGTTATTTATCACATGTTATTTAAAATTTTCAAGCATGCCACGCCACCTTGCCATGTCTATCACACCACCCAAGGAAATATTCAAACTTGGTGCCTAAGAAGGAGTCAAAGCACCTAAAAAGGTGGTCAGCCAGTTTTGAACCCTTGACCTCCCATGTAAAAGGGAAATGCCTTGGCCACTTTAGCCATGAAGGTCGAAGTGTTATAAAAGGCACTAATTTTTACTTGAACTTATCAAATTCTGGACTGTGTATTGAAAAATATAGACTAATTTGTTGTATTTGGTCATTTTGGAGCCCTTAAAGGTTGAACCAAATCTCAAAGTAAACTAAAAAATTGTTTATAATTCTAATACGCTCTATGCAGTATATTTATTTGCCCATTTTGTAGAATTAATGATGCCATTTTGAGCTATAGAAGTTGCCAATTTTGATTTAGAGAAGCCTCTGCATGTGATTCACGAAGGTGAAGGATGTGCTGAGTCAGCCAAGGTCTTTCGAAGGTTTGAAACACTATTTTTAAAGAGAGAAATGATCTATTTTTGAATGTAAGTATATTTTAACTTGTAAATTTGAGCAACATTAATGGATCAGTTCGATACGAACCCAGGGACGTAGGAATTCTGAACCCCATAAAAAATTTCTATGTTTTGATCTTTGAATTTAGTTTTGCATTTCATTTTTAGTTAATTTATAGATTATAATTCATATTATAATCAAAATGCAAAAATTACTCATTTGATCATTTATGAGAAATTAGATAAAATCAAGAATTTAGAAAATCTAATGGTTTCAATGGATAACTGATGTGATTTATCAATTCACCTTTATTTCAATTTTGAAACTTAATTTGGATCAGATTTTAATCATTTCAACATATTATAAGTTGAGAAATATAGAATCCATAATTTTAATATTTTCACTTAGAGTTTATCAGTGGAGTTTACAGATCAAGTTGGTATCAGAGCAGTTAGAAAGTGGGGTTAGCTTCTGATTGAGTTTTGACAGTTGCTTTCAATTTATTGGTTATCCATATCACTTGATTATATTGCAATGTGTAGTTGTAGAATCGGTGTGTTTGCAAGAAACCATGAGCAAGTTGTCACATAAAGCCAAGATGGAAGAGCTTGAAAGCATTAATAGCTAGATTCAGGATGAGAATGCATTCTTGAGATGCAAGCTCTATTCCCTTGAAAATCAAATTGCAAGTTTGAAATCGAAGCTTAAATCCAAGGATGAGCTCTTGATTAGATTGCAATGTGGTGAGTGTGAAAAGGTAAAGCCTTCAACTTCAGTGTAGAGACTATGACTGAGTGCAGTGTATGTTTTTCACCACATGAATCTTCATCTTCTTCTACCATTTAAGATTCAGATTCTAGTAATATTGTTTTTGGTGATTTTGAAAGATACACTAAGGGCATATGATCTAAATTGTTGTTTAAAATGGGTTATAATAGAGGACTTGGTAGAGATAGCCAAGGTATAACTAACCCAATTCAGGTTGAGTATAGACCTCTTCGTGCAGGTGGATGATGGAGAATTTTTGTCCATGGTTAAAGGAAGATGAGCTTCTAATAGCGAAGGTTCTAGGCCACTAGTTCAAGGGTGTAAAGGTAAAAGAGGTATTGAGATTCCACCACCTGATTCTTACATTAAATCTTTTGATCCAAATGATATATTTAAGAAATTTGGATATAATGTACAAAAGATAATGCAATCATTTCCATGCACTTTTTTGTGGGATGAATAACCATAGTGCTAAGACTTGTTGGAAACGAAAAGCTTTGTTTAAGCAGATTGCATGTTTGAAAGACCATTCTCATGATAATATGGGAATTGGCAAAAGGGGACCCTCACCTAAGAAGGATGTTTGTACTCATTGTAAAGTGAGTGGACATAGGATTGATAGATGTTTTAAGCTTCATGCATCTTCACATTCAAGTAATGTTAAAACTAAGATGATTTACAAACCTCTCACTAAGGTTAATGAAGCTAATTCAATCCATAATGCAGTTGACAATACAACCCAGGATAAGGTAAAACCTACAAGTGAAAATCCATTTAAGAGGTTAAGTCAACAATATGCAATTGATAAGGAATCCAATAAGATAATCAATTACACTAGGAAGAAAGAAATGGTTGTGGATTATCACTACATTATTTTTGCAAAGCATGGTTAATAATTCACCTAAGGGAATGAACAAGCTTTGATAGATGTAGATTAGAGTTGGTGGGAACACTTCAAGACAGGTTTACCATATGAAATTTTTCAATTCTCACTTTTTGATAACTCTAAGTTTTTGAATCTCCTATTTATGCTATGTGAGTTGTCTAGAGGACTTGAACTCATTTGATCAATTATAGATAATAGCAGAATGCATGTTGTAGGTTGAGTTAATTCCTTACAACACTTATTAGACTACTATTTTGAATGTATCTATTTTTGCACATGGATGTATAGATGCATTTTTAAGACCCTTTGGGCATGTTTAGATGTTAGGCAGCATACACTTTTGATTGTTTGCATTTGCTTAGCATATAAGTCCCATACTAGGGCATTGCATTGCAACATGTCCACAACATTTATTGTATGTTGTCAGCATTATAAACGTGTCTTGCAGTTACATTTGGAAGTTGTTTCAATTTTTGGCAATTCACCGCTTTACAAGATGTGACATTTGGGTCGGTAGTTTGATATGTTGTAATCACTTTGACAGTTGCAAATTCACTTACCCATGCCTTTGGATTAGACATTTTTGTAGTTTGATTGTGAATCATTTTAACGCAATTGTTTATACCTCTTGTTATGATTGGGTTCTATTTTTATTGATGTAGTAGACCAGTTATAAGATTTCATGGGATATTGGACTTTTGGAAACCAAAAGCCTTCCATTGGGGAGGTGTGATCAGAAATTGGGTTCTAAAAAAAGTTTCAGTGGTGGTACACTGTAGATCTCATCGAGATATTTTTGGCACTTTTCATGGTTCACAAAATGGAGTCTGGATGCTCAAGATATGGTCATTTGAAGATTGATCAAAAAATGTCCCTTGTGACATGTGGCACGTGTTTCAAGGTTGTTTTGACATTTTGACCTATTGAAGGTCGACACGTGGCACTGTTGAAATGCCAAGTGGGCCAATAGTAATTTGACATGTGGAAAAAAAATTAGGTGCAAAAAAATTTGGTTAGGTGTTATTTATCACATGTTATTTAAAATTTTCAAGCATGCCATGCCACCTTGCCATGTCTATCACACCACCCAAGGAAATATTCAAACTTGGCGCCTAAGAAGGAGTCAAAGTGCCTAGAAAGGTGGGGGGGCAATTTTGAACCCTTAACCTCCCATGTAAAAGGGAAATGCCTTGACCACTTCAGCCATGAAGGTCGAAGTGTTATAATAGGCACTAATTTCTACTTGAACTTATAAAATTTTGGACTGTGTATTGAAAAATATAAACTAATTTGTTATATTTGGTCATTTTGGAGCCCTTAAGGGCTAAACCAGAGCTTGGAGTAAACTACAAAGTTGTTTATAATTCCAATATGCTCTGTGTAGTATATTTATTTGCCCATTTTAGAGAATTGGTGATGTCATTTTGAGCTATCGAAGTTGCCAATTTTGATTTTGAGAAGCCTCTGCATGTGATTCAGGAAGGTGAAGGATGTGCTAAGTCAGCCAAGGTCTTTCGAAGGTCTAAAACACTATTTTTTGTAGAGAAAAATGATCTATTATTTAATGTAAGTATATTTTAACTTGCAAATTTCAGCAACATTAATGGATCGGTTCGATACGAACCTGAGGACGTAAGAATTCTGAACCCCGTAAACAATTTCTATGTTTTGATCTTTGAATTTAGTTTTGCATTTCATTTTTAGTTAATTTACAGATTATAATTTAGACTTTAATCAAAATGTAAAAATTAATTATTTGATCATTTACGGGAAATTAGATAAAATCAAGAATTTGAAAAATTTGATGGTTTCAATGGATAACTGATGTGATTTATCAATTCACCTTTATTTCAGTTTTGAAACTTGATTTGGATCATATTTTAATCATTTCAACATATTATAAGTTGAGAAATATAGAATCTATACTTTTAAAATTTTCACTTAGAGTTTATCAGTGGAGTTTACAGATCATCTCTAGTGGTTCACAATTGAATTTCTAGAAGAAATGTTGAATATTTAAAGTTATTATCTAAGAGTCCAATGGAGGCCTAGAAGATTCTCCAGTTTCAAAATTACTTTCTTTCTCTACAGCCTCTATCTTGGCCATACTTATTTGAAAAATCTTATCAATAGATTTCTCTGTATCAGGTAGAATCTTTGTTTTAGATTTTTCAAATGATTATCTTTGTAATTTTACTACATTTTTCAAGAGTGTTTATTCTGACTATAATCAGTGTCTTCAGTGACAATTACTTCTGACTGTGACCTAAAAGGTTGGTCAAAATTTAAGATTTCAAGAATAGCAGATAGACTAGCACTTTGATTAACTATTTCTCTAGTTATGTTATCAGATGCTGAGGATAGTTGATTAATTCCCTAGTCTGCTTCTTGTTTTGTTTCAAGAGAAACCATACTAGAATGAATTTGATCTTGATTCTAAGTGACAATTTTTTCTTCAGCTATTAAATTTTCTATATTTATTTCTATAGACTATTATTTTAGTCTAATGCTATTAGACTCACTATTTATTTTTTGAACAAACTGATTGTGTTGAGTAGAGACATTATCATTCAGAACATTGATTTCTCTAGCAAGTTCTCTTTTATGATACAACTTAATACTTTTCAACATCTTAGAAACCTGATCAAGACT
This sequence comes from Torreya grandis, assembly GCA_037957365.1. NCBI lineage: Eukaryota > Viridiplantae > Streptophyta > Pinopsida > Cupressales > Taxaceae > Torreya > Torreya grandis. The sequence goes on from JARHVA010001233.1 coordinate 3,161,657, forward strand.
CTGTTGGATATTTGAGACTTTATTATTTAAGTATTAAATTGCAATATTATTCTATTTTAATAGCTTGACTTCAGTAGACTGGTCAAGACTTTTATCAGATGATCTAAAATAATACACTTGTGCTCTAAATCTTTCATCAGGTAAATACTGACTGAAATCAACAGGCTTTAGAAATCTTTTTTCTATGTAAGACTCATCTCCTCAAGGAGTCTTCCATACATGACCTCCATCACTTTCTTTTTTATTCTTTTCCTTAGAAGTTCCTTTCATATTGACTTTCTTGGCCTTAGCAATCAATTTCTTATTCATCTCAAATAATTTTTGGATGGCTAAATCTCTTTTAATCATATGGATGCTGGACTGATTTGGATGACTTATAATCTTTTGACAGTCTACACAAAAGTATGAATCTATTTAAAGATCATGGATTTTTTAGAATGTAGGTAGTAGGGATTGATTATAGGTAAGGTTGTTGTAACTGTATGTTCTACATATGACCTTTTTGGGAATCAAATCTAATGATAGATGTGTCTGACAAGTATTTTATAGAAGTAGTAAAGGATAAGGATTTCTTGGATTTTTGGATAAAGTCTGTATCCACTATCCATTTTCTAGGAAACTTAAGGTCTGACCATAAAATGGATTCAGCAAGAATAATCTGATTGTTTTATGTAGCTCTTCACACCATATTTTTTTCCTTATGCAAGAGTATGTTTAACATCAAGATGAAGAGTATTAGTTAATCGATACATAACCTGGTATTTGATAGCAAGGGGATAAGATCCAAGGAGCATGTCTAAACTATGGGTTTAGAGAAAAAACTTTAAAACTTTGTTCAGGGTTTCTTCTTAATGAATAGCAACAGGATAGCTTAGATAAATAGTTGTAAATATCAGACCATCATGAAGACCGATTTGGATATCATTCTATAAGCAAGCACTAAAATTAGTATGCCTATTATCAAGTAAACAACTTAAAATACTAACATTTAAGCCTTGTTTGAATAAATGAAAAACACCTATAGAAACAACACCTATATGTAAAAACTTATACTTAGACTGAGACTTTAATTAGCAAATAGTTTTATCATCAATGATTTGTAAATGATACTTATAATTATCATTTTGCTTGACCTGGATGACATTCTCAAACACTTTTATAGATGTTTTAGCAATAATATGAAAAGGAGAAAGCTTATCGTAAACATATGTAGGCTTAAGAGTTGGGAGTTTCCATTCTATGCTAGGATTTTCTTCATCAAAATCTATAGTTACTTCATTTGTAGAAAAAAAGATGCAAAAGATATATCAAAAAGAGTATAGACATTAGATGTACCTATAGTATCTATGGTTATCTATTTAGTTACATCCATAGTCTTTATATCATCGGTACTTTACAGATCCATAACATGTCTTCCTTATGGCTTTATAATATCATTCCCTTTCTTATTGTCTAAAGAGGAAATGGAGATAAATAATCAGAATAACAATAGTATAGATACAAATAATAAGACATGAAAGTATTATTTTATTGATATATCAAGAAAATATTACAGAAGCAACACAGAGCATGACACATGATATATGGATATTGACTCTTGGAACATCGAACTTGGCTCTGATAGCATTACATATAGGATCATTATCTTGCTTAAAACCAAGAGACAAATAGGGTCTTTGTCTTGCTCAAAGCCAAAGAGACATATAGGATCATTGTCTTGATTAAAGCCATAGGAGCTTACAAAGATAAAGCATTCACAACAAACTAAGAAAATAACAGACCAGATTTAGGAAAAGTTTTTGATTCGTAGGTTCCCACAAAAGGGCAAGCAAAGAGCATACAATTTTTTTTGACATAATTCTAGACTAAAGACTTCTAGACTCAACCCTAGGCATTTGATGCTTGTAACATGAAGAACTCCCCACATGTATAAGATGAAATGAGAATATCGATGGTTGACACAAAGATGCTAGATCAACGAACCTTAGAAAAGATGCCAAAAAAAGTGGGTTATGGACCCACTACGCATCACCTAAAGAAAAGATGAAAAAAAAATTATCGACACGGTTGACAGTATACCACCTTTTGTAAGTGGTGAGGTCCACAAGATTTAAAGGAGGGTTAACATACCCACATTCATGGCTACGGACAAACCCCATAACTAGTCATCAATCATCATCATTAAACTCATCTTCACCTTGGGGAGAATAGTGGTTGTCATCATCGAAATCAAAATCATTATGATCTATGTATAACGTTGAAAGAATCCTTAACATCTGACCACCAAGTTTAGGAGTAAAAATAGCTTGATGAATAATTGTAAATCATTTCCAAAGTGCAACTAACGGTTGAGCAAGAGCTAAGTCAACATGTAAATTAACTTGATAATTTTGTTCAGAAGGAATACGAACAACAGCATCATTAGAAGCTTTCATGGGCATTATATGATCCAAAAATTCAAATAAATAATTTAGAATTTTAGTTGATGTCCAAAAATTCTCAACAATAGGATTAAAATTAAGCTAAAAAATAGATCATTGAATAAGAAATTCAAAACCATGTCTGCAAATGAGATGTTTGAATTTATTCCAATAATCTTAGGATTATTGACCTCATGGTATAATATTATAATAGAACACCTTTTTTTACCATCAGGTTCTTGAAACTGTGTAGTCCATGTTAAATGAGTGTTTTTAGAGGTTTCATGAGATCTTATGAGAACATTCATTTCGTGTGTCAATGATTTGCAACAGATGAAGTAGATCTCCATATATGCTGGTGAAACTCTATCCGTACTTTTGTAACTATTACTACCATCACTAGTTTTTTTTTTAAATTTAAATTGAATTCTCTGGATATGAAGTCTGTAAGACAATTCTTTTTTCTTAGAATATGTTCAACTAAGAAATCAACATCTGACAGAAAATTTGTTGACCTGGTTAACATGCTCATAGATCATTTCTTCAGATTATCAGTAGAATGTAGAATACTCATAAAGTTATTTAAATCAAATCTAACATGAAATTTCTCTATAAAAAATATGAAAGCTGGAATAGCTTTAATAACATCAAGAATTTCTTTATAAGTAGAATGATGGTTTTTGACCCTCTTTAAAATTTTAAGAAATAAATCTATAGAGCTTCTCTGAACCATTTAATAATCTTTCTTTAAGAATAGCACCCCAAAACAAGTCTGAGGCATCTATCTTAATAATTTTCAATCCATTACCAAGTAAAATAAGAGGTGATAAGTTCTAACAATTCTATTTTATTCTTTGAATAGCTTTAATCATCTCGTCTGACCATGCTAGAGGATTCTTTGGCAATCTTTTATTCAGAAGAATTCTATTCTGAGCAATATTATAATAGTATCCAACTACATAGTTAACACAACTAAGAAATCTCTGCAATGAATTTTTATCTTTTAATTTATCAAAAAAAAAAATTATATTTTTCAAGACATGTTCTTGAACTACAACTTTCCCTGATTTTATAGTTACCTGTAGAAATTCAATGTCATCTTTGAAAACTAACATTTGTTTTTAGATAAGACCAGACCATTGTCATACACAATTTGATAAAATTGTTTCAGATGATTGAGATGTTCTTTCGATGATTTTGAAAAAACTATCATCTATATAGACAATGATAAAATTAGAATACGTTTAAAAGATCTTGTTCATCATTTCTTGAAATATACTGGGAGCGGTTTTCAAACCAAAAGATAAGACATCCCATTCATATTGGTGGAAAGGAGTAATGAATGCAGTTTTATACTTGTCTTGTTCTTTCACTTGTATTTTCTAAAATCTTGATTTCAAATCACATTTACTATACACTTTGCTTCCACTTATTCTTTGTAGGATTTCATCCTTTGAAGAAATAAGATGTTGCACAAGCAAAACACATTTATTGAGAGGAACATAATTTATAACCAATCTTTTCTTACATCTGACTTGCTCTGATCTTTTAATTACGTAAAAAGCTTCACATGCCCAAGGGCTATTGGAATCCCTTATCAAACCATGTTCTTTCACCAGTTTTATTTCCTGAAAACATTCTTCCCTAAGTGAAGGAGATAGTCCTGAGTGATGCACATTAAATTTAGGTTCTATTTCTTTACCATCTTTGTTTTTTTATCATTTTCAATTCAATCTTACATTCATGCAGTTTTCTATTTCTGAATGCTAAAATATTTTTAGAATAGCAATCCTTTCTAATTTTTTCAACTATTAGATCAAAACTGGTATGACAAAGATTTACCTTCTACTGGATCCATCTAGTATCCACTAGTTTCTTTGGATTTTCTTTTAATGAGATTCTACACTCATCTATCTTTCTTATATAAAGAATATTTTTGTGTAAGAATTACTCCTTTAGTTGAATTGTAATAGGATAGAAGGTTGCCAAATTATCTGATCTAATCATCATGTCATACAATGGCATTTCATGTTAGACCACCTTGAAATGATAAATAGAATTACTAAGCACAACAGATATAACAGTAGATAATTTTGAAATCATTATCTTTGTATTGAAAGTTAACTGATGGAAATCAGCCTTCCACATATCAGCATATATTGAGTGATATCTAGCAAGTGAAATATCAGCACTAGTATCAAGCAAGACATCCAGACTATATGGTTTAAAGCCATCCTATTTAATCTGAATTTTATAGATAGGATTATTAGTAATGTATACTAATATTTGATGAATATTTGAATTTTTTTGAGAGGTATCACCCTCCTGAAAATATGATTCTATCTCATTAGAAACTTGTAGGAGCTCTTCTTCAAAGAGATGTTCTTGTTCATCAGTAAGAGCTTCTTCCTTCAAGAGATCTTGCAATTTATTTTGAGCTTTGGCAAGAAAAAATTAAAATAGAGAGATACGCGTCATTTTTCAGGTAGCTCTATCATAAGTATCAAGTTGATAAGCAACTTCAACCTGAGATGCTTTTTGATGCTTAGACTGAAATTCTTGTGATAAAATATTTGTTTGCCTTTTTTGTTGGGTTAGGTGAAGAGAATATTTTTTCTCAGCAACAATAATTTACTGTTTGAAAAACATTTTTTAGAGATCATGTAAGTAGGATTTTTATCATATCTTTCTTTCAGGAAAGATATTTGTTGAGATAGACTTAAGGCATCAAAAAAAGGGATAGAAATTATATGAATCTGAAATCTTATTTCAGAATCATAATCAAATGATTCACTTTTTATTTTAGATTCTACTAAATTCATATTTATTTGATTTTCATCACTGTCAAATGCTTCCCATAAAATATCTAATTCATATTAAATCTTATCTTCTTCTGATAGTAACACATATTCATCTTCATCAATACCATAGCTAGTCAAAAAATTAATCTTTTTAGACTCATTTTTCCTATTAAGATATTTATTAGCATAGTGATCTTCTTGACAAATAAAACACTTAACAGGGTTCTTCTGATAACCATGTTTCTTTTTCCTAAATATCCTTCTTGATCTAAATTTTTGTTCTCTGAACCTATATCTAGACTTTCAAGGTTTATAAGTAAATTCTTTTTCAAAAGAACATTTATAGCAATAAGACTTCTTCTTCCTCTTATACTATTTGTATTTATGGACATCAGTACAACCAAAATCATCATCTAGATAATTGCAAAACTTTGCACATATCTGTTTATAAAACCTCATACTTTCTTTCTGTGCCTTTTTTCACATAATTTTTCATTAACTACCTTGTTGTTCTGATTTATTCTTTTAAAGGACATCATTGGAATATTATCACCCATTATAGCTTTGTACTTGGTATCAAAATACTCTGAAAATGGCTCTATATATCTAATCTTGTATGCAAGATTAAAATTTTTTTTAGAATTATAAAACAAATTTTCCATGTAACAGATATATTCATCAAGTCTAGTCATGTCACATAACTGAGCTTTAAAAAATTTAGCTTTATTTGCTTCTTTTTTATTATCAATTATTCCTACAAATTCTAAGAGCAAAGCATTGCAAAACGTCGAGATTGGCTTAGGATGAGCATAAATATTATCATAAATTTATTGACCACTAGCATCCCATCATTCCTTAATATTTCTTATAAATCCATTTGTAATTTGTTGGCTGACACTAAAGGGATCTTTTTTAAGACCATAGATTTGAACACTAGCCAAAGCTAGCATACCATGAATCATTTTTTTTTCTCCGATGGTTCATAATTAAATTTCAAGAAGAAAGGTTGAAGATTTAAAGTTCTTATCTGAGAGTCCAAGTTCTTATCTGAGATTCCAATGGAGGCCTAGAAGATTCTCTAGTTTTAAAATAACTTTCTTTTTCTACAGCATCTATCTTGGCAGTACCTACTTGGAAAATATTATCACTAGATTTCTCTATATCAACCAGACTCTTTGATTTATATTTTGTAAATGATTCTCTTTGTAATTTTATTACACTTTGCCAATAATGAATATTCTGACTATAATCAGTTTCTTCATGGACAAGTACTTCTGACTATGGCCTAGAAGGTTAGCCATTATATTTTACAAAATTTAAGATGTTAGGAATAACAAATAGACTAGCACTTTGGTTAATTATTTCTCTAATTATGTAATCAGATGATGAAGATAGCTACTTAATTTCCCAGTATGCTTCTTATTTGTTTCAAGAGAAACCATACAAGAATGAAGTTGATCTTGGTTTTGACTGACGATATTTTTTTAGCTATTAAATTCTCCATCTTTATTTCTATATACTTTTGTTGTAGTCTAAAGTTATTAGACTCACTATCTATTTTCTGAACAAGTTGACAGTTTTGAGTAGACATTATCATTCAAATCATTGATTGCTCTAGCAAGTTCTCCTTTCTGATACAACTCAATACTTTTCAGCATCTTAGAAACCTGATCAAGACTCTGTTGGATATCTGAGACTTTATTATTCAGAGATTTGGTTGCAAGATTATTCCAATTTAATAACTTGACTTCAGTGGACTGGTCAAGACTTTTATCAAATGATCTAAGATAATACATTTGTGCTCTAAATCTTCCATCAGGTGAATACTAACTAAAATCAATAGGCTTTGGGAATATTTTTTCTGTGTAAGACTCATCTCTTAAAGGAGTCTTCCATACATGACCTTCTTCACTTTCTTTTTTATTCTTTTCCTCAAAAGTTCCTTCCATATTGACTTTCTTAGCCTTAGCAAACAATTTCTTATTCCTCTCAAATAATTTTTGGATGGCTAAATCTCTTTTAACCATATGGATGCTAGACTAATTTGGATGACTTATAATATTTTGACAGTCTACACAAAAGTATGAATCTATTTGAGGATCATGTATTTTTTTAGAATGTAAACAGTGGAAATTGATTACAGGTAAGGATTGTTGTAACTGTATGTTCTACATATGATCTTTTAGGTCATTCTAGGAATCAAATCTAATGATAGATTTATCTAGTAAGTCTTTTATAGATGTAGCAAAAAATAAGGATTCCATTAAGTTTTAGACAAAGTCTGTATCAACTATCCACTTTATAAGAAAATTAAAGTCTGACCATGTAATTGATTTAGTAGGAATAATCTGACTATTTTATGTTACTCTGCTTACCATGATTTTGCCTTACATAGAAGTATGTTTAACAGCTAGATGAAAAGTATTAGTTAATTGATACATCCCTGATATTTGATAGCAAGGGGACAAGATCTAGGGATCATGTCTAAACCATGGGTTTGGAGAAGAAGCTCCAAAACTTTGTTCAGGTTTTCTTCTTGATGGATAGCAACAGGATAGTTTGGGTAAACAATTATAAATATCAGACCATCATGAAGACCAGTTTGAACAACATTCTGTAAGCAAGCACTAAAAGTAGTATGCATATTATCAAGTAAATAACATAAAATACTAACATTTAAGCCTCATCTGAATAAAAGTAAAACACCTATAGAAACATCACCTATATGTAAAAATGTATACTTAGACTGGGACTTTAATTGGTGAATAGTTTTATCATCAATGATTTGTAAATGATACTTATAATTATCATTTTACTTGGCCTGGATGACATTCACAAAAACTTTTATAGATCTTTTACCAATAAGATGAAAAGGAGAAATCTTATCGTAAATATCTGGAGGCTTAAGAGTTGGGAGTTTCCATTTTGGGCTAGGATTTTATTCATCAAAATCTACAATTAATTCATTTTACAGAAAAGAAAGTTGCAAAAAATATATCAGAAAGAGTACAGACATTAGATGTACCTATAGTATCTACAGTTATCTAATTATTTGCATCCATAGTCTTCGTATCATTAGTACTATACATATCTATAACCCATCTTCCTCATAGATTTATATGATCATTCCCTTCCTTATTGTCTAAAGAGGAAATGGAGACAAACAACCAAAATAACCACAAGATAGATACAGATAATAAGAGATGAAAGTATGATTTTATTGATATATCAAGCAAATATTATAAAAGCAACACAGAGCATGACACATGATACATGGCTCTTGAATCTTAGAACATGGAACTTGGCTCTGATACCATTACATATAGGTGTTGTTTCTATAGGTGTTTTTATTTATTTAGACGAGGCTTAAATGTTAGTATTTTAAGTTGTTTACTTGATAATAAGCATACTAATTTTAGTGCTTGCTTATAGAATGCTATCCAAACTGGTCTTCATGATGGTCCGATATTTACAACTATTTACCCAAACTATCTTGTTGCTATCTATCAAGAAGAAAACTTGAACAAAGTCCTGAACCTTTTTCTCCAAACCCATGGTATTGAAATGATCACTAGTTATTGTCCCCTTGCCATCAAATACCAAGTTATGTATTGATTAACCAATACTTTTCATCATGTTGTTAAACATACTCTTACAAAAGGAAAAAACATGGTCAGTAGAGTGACAAAAAATAGTCAGATTATTCTTGTTGAATCAATTTCATGGTAAGACCTTAAGTTTTCTAGAAAGTGGATAGTTGATACAGACTTTGTTCAAAAACCCAAAAAATACTTATATTTTTGCTACGTCTATAAAAGACCTACTAGATAAATCTATCATTAAATTTGATTCTCAGAATGACTTAAAAGATCATATACAGAACATGCAATTACAACAATCTTTATCTGTAATCAATTCCCACTATCTAAATTCTAAAAAAATCCATGATCTTTAAATAGATTCATACTTTTGTGTAGACTATCAAAAGATTATAATTCATCCAATCAGTCTAGCATTCATATGGTTAAAAGAGATTTAGCCATCCAAAAATTATTTGAGAGGAATAAAAAATTGCTTGCTAAGACCAAGAAAGTCAATATGGTAGGAACATTTGAGGAAAAGAATAAAAAACAAAGTGAATAAGGTCATATATGTAAGACTCTTTTAAGAGATGAGTCTTACACAGAAAAAGTATTCCCAAACCCTATTGATTTTAATCAATATTCACCTGATGGAAGATTTAGAGCACAAATGTATTATCTTAGATCCTTTGATAAAAGTCTTGACCAGTCCACTGAAGTCAAGTTATTGAACTGAAATAATCTTGCAACCAAATGCTTGAATAATAAAGTCATAGATATCCAACAGAGTTTTGATCAAGTTTTTAAGATATTGAAAGTATTGAGGTGTACCAGAAAAGAGAACTTGTTGGAGCAATCAATATTCTGAATGATAATGTCTTTACTCAACACAATCAGTTTGTTTAAAAAATAGATAGTGAGTATAATAGCATTAGACTACAACAACAGTCTGTAGAAACAAAGGTAGAGAATTTAATCGCTGAAAAAAAAATTGTCAATTAGAACCAAGATCAACTTCATTCTAGCATGGTTTCTCTTGAAACAAAACAAGAAGCATACCAAGAAATTAAGTAGCTATCCTCAGCATCTAATAACATAACTAGAGAAATAGTTAATCAAAGTGCTAGTCTATCTGTAATTCCTAAAATCTTAAATTCTATAAAAGATAAAGGCCAAGATTCTAGACAACAGTTAGAATTATTAGTTCCTGAAGACATTGATTATAGTCAGAATATTCATCCCTAACAAAATATAGTAAAATTATAGAGAATCATTTGCAAAATCTAAATCAAAGAGTCTACTTGATACATAGAAATATATTGATAAGATTTTCAATGTAGGTATGACCAAGATAGAGGTTGTAGAGAAAGAAAGTTATTTTAATACTAGAGAATCTTCTAGGCCTCCATTAGACTCTCAGATAAGAACTTTAAATCTTCAACCTTTCTTCTACAAATTCAATTGTGAACCACCAGAGAAAAGAAAGGAAATGATTCATGTTATGCTAGCTTGGGCTAGTGTTCAGATCTATGATCTTAAAAAAGATCCCTTTAGTGTCAGGTAGTAAATTACAAATAGATTTATAGAAAATATTAAGGAATGGTGGGACGCTAGTGGTCAACAATATCATGATAGTATTTATGCTCATCATGAGCCAATCTCAACACTTTGTAATGCTTTGCTCTTAGAATTTGGAGAAGCAATTGATAATAAAAAAGAAGTAAATAAAGCTAAGTTTCTTAAAGCTTAGTTATGTGGCATGACTAGATTTGATGAACATATGTGTTACATGGAAAATTTGTTTTATAATTCTGGAGAAATCTTTAATCCTGCATACAATATTAGATATATAGAGTTATTTTCAGAGTATTTTGCTACCAACTACAAAGCTGCAATGGTTGATAATCTTCTAACGATGTCCTTTAGAAGAATAAATCAGAACATCAAGGTAATTAATAAAAAATTGTGTGCAGAAAGAAAGGCACAAAAGAAAACTATGAGGTTTCATAAACAAATAGGTGCAAAGTTTTAAAATTCTCTAGATGATAATTTTGGTTGTATTAATGTCCATAAATACAAAGAGTATAAGAAGAAAAAGAAAAGGTCTCATTCATGTAAATGTTCTCTTGAAAAAGAATTTACTTATAAACCTTGGAAGTCCATATATAAGTTTAGAAAATAGAAATTTAGACCAAGAAGGATATCTAAGAAAAAGAAACATGGTTATCAGAAGAACCTTGTTAAGTATTTTATTTCTCAAAGAGATCACTATGCTAATAAATGTCCTAATAGAAAAAAGAAATCTAAAAAGATTAATTCTATGAATAGCTATGGTATTGATGAAGATGAATATGTGTTACTATCAGAAGATGAGATTCAATATGAATCAGATATTTTATGAGAAGTATCTGATAGTGATAAAAATCAGATAAATATGAATTTAATAGAATATGAACTCAAAAGTGAATCATTTGATTATGATTCTGAGATAAGATTTTAGATTCATATGTTTTTTACCCATTTTTCAGATACTTTAAGTCTATCCCAACAAATATCTTTTCTAAAAGAAAGGTATGACAAAACTCCTACCTACATGATTTCTAAAAGAATATTTTTACAATAGTAAATTGTTACTACTGAGAGAAAATATTCTCTTCACCTAGCCCAACAACAGAGACAAAAAGATATTTTATCAACAAAAATTGTCTAAGCATTAAAAAAGGTCTCATATTAAAGTTTCTTATCAACCTAACACTTATGATAGAACTACCTAACAAATGAAGTGTATCTCTCTTCTTTAACTTTTTCTAGCCAAAGCTCAAAATGAATTGCAAGATATCTTGAAAGAAGAAGCCCTTGCTAATAAACAAGAACATCTCTTTGAAGAAGAGCTCCTACAAGTTTTTAATGAGATATAATCACATTTTTAGGAGGGAAATACCTTTCAGAATAATTCAAATATTTATCAAATATCAGTATATAGCACTAATAATTTAGTCTATAAAATTTAGACTAAATGAGATGGTTTTAAACCATATAGTCTAGATGTTTTGCTTGATACTGGTACTAACATTTTACTTGATAGATATTACTCAATTCCTATTGATATGTGGAAGGTTGATTTTCATCGACTAACCTTCAATACAAAGATAGTGGTTTCAAAATTATCTGATGTTATACATGTTGTGTTTAGTGATTCTATTTATCATTTTAAGGTAGTCCAGCATGAATTGCCAATGTATGACATGATAATTGGATCAGATAATTTGACAACTTTCTATCTTATTACAATTCAGCCACATGAGATAATTCTTGCACAAAAATATTCTTTATACAAAAAATCTAGATATGAGTGTAGTATTCCAGTGGATACCAGATGGATTCAAAAGAAGGTAAATCTTTATCATAATAGTATTGATCCTATAATTAAAAAGCTTAAGAAGGATTGTTGTTATGAAAATCTTTTAGCATTCAAAAATAAAAAACTACGTGAATGTAAGATTGAAATGAAAATAATAAAAGACAAAGATGGTAAAGAAATAGATACTAAGTTTAAGGCACATCACTTAGGAATGTCTCCTTCACTTAGGGAAGAATATTTTCAGAAAATAAAATAGTTGAAAGAACAGGGTCTGATAAGGGATTTTAATAGCCCTTGGGCATGTGAAGCTTTCTATGTAAATAAAAGGTCAGAATAGGTCAGGGATAAGACAAGATTGGTTATAAATTATGTTCCTCTTAATAAATATATTTTGCTTGTGTAGCATCTTATTCTTTCAAATGATGAAATCCTATAAAATATAAATGGAAGTGAAGTGTATAGTAAATTTGATTTAAAATTAGGATTCTGACAAATATAAGTCACAAAATAAGATAGGTATAAAACTATATTCATTACTCCTTTCGACCAATATGAATGGAATGTCCTACCTTTTGATATGAAAACTATTCCTAGTATATTTTAAGTAATAATGAACAAGATTTTCTCAGCGTATTCTAATTTATCATTGTCTATATAGATGATATCTTAGTTTTTTCAAAATCATCAAAAAAACATCTCAATTATCTGGAACAATTTTATCAAATTATGTATGCCAATGGTCTAGTCCTATCTGAAAAGAAAAAATCAGTTTTCAAAGATGACATTGAATTTATAAGAGTAACTATAAAATCAGGGGAAGTTACGGTTCAAGAACATGTCTTAAAAAATATAAAGAATTTTTCTGATGAATTAAAGGATAAAAAATTATTACAGAGATTTCTTGGTTGTGTTAACTATGTAGCTAGATACTATTATAATATTGCTTAAGATAGAATTATTTTGAATAAAAGATTGTCAAAGAATCCTTCGGCATGTTCAGATGAGATGACTCAAATTGTTCAAAGAATAAAATAGAATTGTCAAAATTTACTACCTCTTATTTTCCTTGATAATGCATTGAAAGTTATTGAGACGAATGCCTCATACTTGTTTTAAGGTGTTATTCTTAAAAAAATATTATCATATGGTTCAGAAAAGCCTTGCAGATTTGCTTCTGAAAATTTTAATCAGGGTCAAAAAAACTATCACTCTACTCATAAATGAATTCTTACTGTTATTAAAGCTATTCAAGTTTTCATGTTTTTTCTTATATCAAAAAAATTCATTGTTAGATTTGATTTAAATAATTTTATGAGTATTCTTTATTCTACTGATAATCTAAAGAAAGGATCTGTTAGAATTTTAACCAAGTGGGTAACATTTATGTCAAATTTTTATTTCTCTGTTCAGCATATTCTAGAGAAAAAAAATTGTCTTACAGATTTCATATCCAGAGAATTTAATTTAAAAAATTTAGAAAAATTAATCATGATAGTAACTATCACAAAAATACGAAAAAAAATTTACCAGCATATATGGAGATCCACTCCATCTGTTGTAAACCAATTAACACATGAGATGAATGCTCTCAATAGAAAATCTCATGAAGCCTCTGTTGAACTAAACAACACTCATTTGGCCTAGACTACACACTTTCAAGATCCATATGGTAAAAAATGGTGTTATATTATAATATTATACCATGAGGCCAATAATCTGATGATTACTGGAATAAATAATTTTTTCAAAAATCTCATTTGTAGACATGGTTTTGAATTTTTTATTCAATAATCTACTTTTTGGCCTAGTTTTAATCCTACTATTGAAAAATTTTAAGCATCAGTGGAAATTCTAGATTATTTATTTAAATTTATGGATCATATAATGCCCATGAAAGTTTCTAATGATGTTGTTCGTATTCCTCTTGAATAAGGAATATATTTATTACATTGAGAATACCTTTCAGAGTCAAATTTGAATTATTCTCTATTCAAAATTTTCAAGCTAATTTGTATGCTAGCTTAGCTCATGCTCAACGTTAGTTACACTTTGGAAATGATTAATAATCAGTCATTAGGTTGTTTTTCTACCTACACCTGGCGATCAGATGTTAAGAACTTCTTTAGCACTATACATGGACCACATTGATTTTGATTTCGATGATGACAACCACTATTCTCTCCAAAAAGAATATGAGTTCAATGATGATTGATGACTAGTTATGGAGTCTATCCATAGTCGTGAATGTGGGCACGTTAACTCTCATTTAAGTCTTATGGACCTCACCACTTACAAAAAATGGTATACTGTCGATCGTGTCGACATATTCATTTTTGTCTTTTCTTTAGGCGATGCATAGTGGGCCCATAACCCACTTTCTTTTGGCATCTTACCTGGGTTCCATTGATCTAGCATCTTTGTGTCAAGCGTCGATCTTCCCATTTTATCTTATAAATATGGGGAGTTCTTCATATTACAAGCATCGAATGCCTAGAGTTCAGTCTAGAATTATGTCAAGAAAAAATTTAGTCTAGAATTATGTCAAGAAAAAATGTATGTTCTTTGTTTGCCCTTCTGTGAGAACTTGCGAATTAGAAACTTTTCCTAAGTCTGGTCTATTATTTTCTTAGTTGTAAAAGCTTTATCTTTGTAAGCTATGTGGCTTTGACCAAGACAATAATCCTGTATGTAATGGTATCATTCATATATAGATAGTTTATATATAGTTTAAATTATATACACTAATATAAACTTTTCCTAAGTCTGGTATGTTATTTTCTTAGTTGTAAAAGCTTTATCTTTGTAAGCTCTGTGGCTTTGACCAAGACAATAATCTTGTATGTAATGGTATCATATATATATATATATATATATATATATATATATATATATATATATATATATATATATATATATATAATAGTTTAAATTATATATACTAATATAAACTTTAAACTATTATATATATATATTAATATTAAAGTTTATATTAGAATAGTTTATTATATATATATATATATATATATATATATATATATATATATATATATATAATAGTATTAAAGTATTATATTAGTATATATAATTTAAACTATTTTATATATACATATATATATACCACACACTTTAAAATATATATATATATATATATATATATATATATATATATATATATATATATATATATATATATATTAAAGTTTATATTAGTATATATAATTTAAACACACACTAATATAAACTTTTCCTAAGTTTAAATTATTATATATATATATATATATATATATCTGGTATGTTATTTTAAACTATATATATATATATATATATATATATATATATGTATATATATATATATATATATATATATATATATATATATGTATATATATATATATATATATATATATATATATATATATGTATATATATATATATATATATATATATATATATGTATATATGTGTGTGTGTGTGTGTGTGTGTGTGTGTGTGTGTGTGTGTGTGTGTGTGTGTGTGTGTGTGTGTGTGTGTGTGTATAAGTTTAATATATATTAATATATATAATTTAAACTTATAATCCTATATGTAATGGTATCATTCATATATATATATATATATATATATATATATATATATATATATATATATATATATATATATATTTTAAATTATATACACTATAAACATTTTCTAAGTCTGGTTTGTTATTTTCTTAGTTGTAAAAGCTTTATCTTTGTAAGCTCTGTGGCTTTAACCAAGACAACAATTTTGTATGTAATGGTATCATTCATTCATATATATATATATTAAAAGTTTATATTAGTATATATAATTTAAACTATTCTATATATATATATATATATATATATATATGTATGTATGTATGTATGTATGTATGTATGTATGTATGTATGTATGTATGTATATAGAAAATAATCTTGTATGTAATGGTATCATTCATATATATATATATATATATATATACACTAATATTAAAGTTTATATTAGAATAGTTTAAATTAGTATATATTAGTATATATAATTTAAACTATTCTATAATTATATATACGAATATAGTTATATATATAATATATATATATATATATATATATATATATATATAGAATAGTTTAAATTATATATACTAATATAGTTATCTATATATATATATATATTTATATAGAATAGTTTAAATTATATAAAGCTTTATATAGAATATATATATACTACTTTATATAGAATATTTTAAATTATTATATATACTAATATAAACTTTAAAATTTTATATATATATTATATATATAATAGTTTAAATTATATATACTAATATAAACTTTAAATTATAATTATATATATTAGTATATATATATATATATAATATATATATATATATATATAAGTTTAATATATATATATATATATATGTATGTATGTATGTATGTATATATGTATGTATGTATGTATAGTATATATATAATATATATATATATAGGCCAAGAGTATACCACCTTTAGAAAGTGGTGAGGTCCACATTACTTGGAAAAGGGTTAAGGTGTCCACATTCACAACTACGAGACAGACCTCGTACTAGTCATTAATCATTATCACAAAACTCATACTCTCCTTGGGGAGAATAATGAGTGTCATCATCATCAAGATCAGTATAATTTTACTAAAAGCATTTTAGGTATTCATTATTTTGAGATGAGAGCCATGTGAGATACTGAAATACTATCATGAAATTGTTGACCACAAGCATCCCACCATTCTTTAATATTTCCTATGAATCCATTGGCAATTTGCTTACTGACACTAAAAGGATCTTTTTTAAAACCATATATCTGAAAACTGGCCATGCTAACATAGAATGAATCATTTCTTTCATTTTTTCTGGTGGTTCACAGTTGAATTTCTAAAAGAAATGTCAGATAAACTAATGTAAATTATACATACTGACCTTGCATTGCAACTGATGGAATTCATCAAAAATGTTTAGTCATCTATTGTTGCTTACAGAATAAAATTAACAATCCATTAATACAAGCCATACTTATCAAATAATTAGCTAATCAATTTAATTATAATTATCTCCATGATTAAAAAGAATATTAATTAGAGACATATTCAAAATCATGCCTCTAATTATAAAGAATATTATTAGTGATGCTATGCTATAATTATAAAGAATATTCTTAGTGATGTTATAATATTCTAATTAATCATAGTATATATTATAGTATAGTATCCTCACTAATAATACTCTAATTAATCATAGTATATAATATTCTTTAGAATGATAGTATAGTATATGATAATTAGAACATAATCATGCTATACTATGATTATTCTATGCTCTAATTATAGTATATATTATGTTCTCTAAGCATATTCAGATATGTCTCTAACTCAGATTCTTTAACCTAACAATAATCATGATAAGCTAATTATAATATTATAATAATAGTTAGAGATAAATTTTATACAAGTATTGGCCAGTATATTTGCTTATTTTGAAAATTGTTCTTTGAGTATCCAGGGTAATAGATATGTCTGACACAAACATATTTATATGAGTATCCAAAGGGAGTAACGAATGTAGTTTTATACTTGTCTTGCTCTGCAACATGGATCTACCAAAAATCTAGTTATATCAGAAAATGACTAATTCTCATTGTTTGCATGCCAAGAAAAACCGTGATCCTCAAATAGATTCATATTTTTATGTAGACTGTCAAAAGATCATAAGTCATCCTAACCAGTCTAGTATTAATATGGTTAAAAGAGATCTAGCCATTCAAGAACTATTTGAGAGAAATAAGAAATTACTTGCTCAAGCTTAAAAGGTTAATATGGAAGGAACTTCTCAAGAAATGAATAAAGAAGAAGGTCATGTATGGAAGACTCCTCTTGGAGATGAGTCTTATTCTAAAAAAAGATTTCCAAAGGCTTCAAATTTTAGTCAGTATTCACTTGATGGTAGATTCAGAGCTCAGATGTATTATCTAAGGACATCAAACAAAAGTCTTGATCAGTCTCTTGAAGTTAAGTTATTAAACTGGAATAATCTGGCAACCAAATATCTCAACAATAAAGTCTCAGATATTCAATAAAGCCTTGATCAGGTATCTAAAATGTTGAAAAGTATAGTTATATTAGAAAGGGGAACTTAACAGAGTAATTAGTGTTTTAAATGATAAAGGTTCTTCCCAACATAGTCAGCTTGTTCAAAAGATAGATAATGAGTCTATTAACATTAGACTACAACAACAGTCTAATGATACAAAGATAAAAAGTCTAGTAGCCCAAGAAAAAATTATTAGCCAAAGTCAAGATCAGCATAATTCTAGCCAAAATGAACAAGTGTTGATATCTGAAGATGATGAAGTTCAGTATGACTCAGATATTTTATGAAAAAAATATGATAGTGATGCAAATTAGATTAATATAAACCTAGCAGAGTCTGATACACACTGAATCATTAGATTATGATTCTGAGATTGGATTTCAGATTCATATGATTTTTGTTTATTTTTTAGATGCTTTAATTTTATCTCAACAGATATCTTTCTTAAAATAAAAATATGATAGAACTCCAGCTTACATGATTTTTGAATGAATGTTTCTCTAACAACAAATTATGGATATTGAGAGAAAATATTTTCTTCATCTCTCTCAACAACAAAGACAAAAAGATGTTTTGTCTCAAAAAAAACCTCATAAGACATCTCACATTGAAGATGCATATTAACCAGATACTTATGACAGAACCACCTGGTGAACAAAGTGAATTTCTCTGCTACAATTATTTCTTGACAAATCTCAAATTGAGTTACAAGAAATCTTAAAAGAAGAAGCTCTTGTTGATGAGCAAGAACACCTCTTTGAAGAAGAGCTAATACAATTTTCTAATGAGATTAAATCTCATTTTTAGGAGGGAAAACCTCTCAGAATTAGAATAGTATAATTCATCAGATCTCAGTTTACAGTACCAATAATCTAGTTTATGAAATACAATTTAAATTAGGTGGTTTTAAACCATACAATCTAGATGTTCTACTTGATACTGGTGCTGACATTTTGCTTGTCTAACATTATGTAATTCCTGTTGATATGTAGAAAGCTGATTTTCATAGGCCAACCTTTAATACCAAGATAGTAGTTTCAAAATTGTCTACTATTATACCTATTGTGGTTGGTGATAGTATTTATCAGTTCAAGATAGTTCAGCATGAGATGCCAATATATGATATGATGCTAGGATCAGATAATTTAGCAAATTTCTATCCTATCACAATTCAACCACATGAAATAATTCTTGCACAAAAATATTCTTTATATAAAAAATCAAGATATGAGTGCAAAATTCCACTGAAAAAAAAGCTGAAGAAGCCAATTGACACCAGATGGATCCAGAAAAAGGTAAATCTATGGCATGCTAGTATTGATCCTATAATTGAAAAGCTAAAAAAGTTTGTTGTTATAAAAATCCTTTAGCATTCAAAAATAGGAAAATATATGAATGTAAAATTGAGTTAAAAATGATAAAAGATAGAGACGAGAAAGAAGTGGAATCTAAGTTTAAGGCACACCACTCAAAAATGTCTCCATCAATCATATAAGAATGTTTCCAAGAAATAAAGTAGTTAAAAGAACAAGGTTTGATCAGAGATTAAAACAGTCCATGGGCATGTGAAGTTTTGTATGTTAATAAAAGATCAGAACATGTTAGGGGAAAGAAAAAGTTGGTAATAAACTATATACCTCTTAATAAATATGTTTTGTCAGTGCAGCATCCAATTCCTTCAAATGATGAAATTTTGCAAAGAATTTGTGAAAGTAAAGTCTATAGTAAATTTGATTTAAAATCAGGTTTTTGGCAGATCCAAGTTGCAAAGCAAGACGTGTATAAAACCATATTCATTACTCCATTTGGTCAGTATGAATAGAATATTTTACCTTTTGGTTTAAAAACAACTCCTAGTATATTTCAAGAAATGATGAAGAAAATTTTCTCGAGTTACTCTAATTTTATCATTGTCTATATTGATGACACACTGATATTTTCAAAATCTCTCAAAGAGCATCTTGATCATCTTGAACAATTTTATCAGATAGTATATGACAATGGTTTAGTATTATCTGAGAAGAAAATGATGGTATTCAAAGATGAAATTGAATTCTTAGGATTCACTATAAAATTAGGAGAAGTTGCAGTTCAAGAACATTTCTTAAAAAATATAAAGAATTTCTCTGATGTGTTCAAATATAAAAAGATGTTGCAAAGATTTCTAGGCTATGTCAATTATGTTACTAGATATTATTATAATATAGCTCATGACAGAATTCTTCTGAATAAAAGACTGTCAAAAAATCTTCCAGATTGGTCAGATGAAATAACTAAAGTTGTTCAGAGAATAAACCAAAATTGATAGAATTTGTCGCCTCTTGTTTTGTCTAGTAATGGATTAAAAATTATTGAAACTGATGCTTCATATTTATATTGGGGTGCTATTCTTAAATAAAAATTGTCAGATGGCAAGAAGAAGCCTTATAGATTTGTCTCTGGAAATTTTAAGCAAGCCCAAAAGACTTATCATTCTAATCATAAAAAAATTCTTGCAGTTATCAAAACTATTCAAGCTTTTATGTTCTTTGTTAGATCTAAAAAAATTATTGTTAGTTTTGACTTAAATAATTTTATGAGTATTTTGCAATCCACTGATAATTTGAAAAAAATATCTATGAGAAGATTAACCAGATGGGCTACTTATCTATCAAATTTTGACTTTATAGTTGAACATATTCTAGAAAAAAAGAATTGTCTTGTAGATTTCATTTCTAGAGAATTCAACTCAGAAAGGTTAGAAGATTTGGTAATGGCAGTAACAGTCACAGAAGTAAGGGATGATTTCCATCAGCATATATGGAGATCAACTCTATCAGTTGTAAATCAATAGACAAATGAGATGAGTGCTCTTATCAAAAAATCTCATGAAGCTTCTGATGAATTAAATAATACTCATTTGGCATGGACTACTCAATTTCAGGAACCTGATGGTAAAAAATGGTGTTATACCATAATGCTATATCATGAGGCCAACAACTCAAGGATTACTGAGATAAATAATCCTTTCAAAAATCTTATTTGCAGGCATGGTTTTAAATTCCTCATCCAATGATCTACTTTTTGGCCCAGTTTTAATCCTTCTATTAAAAAATTTTGGGACTCAACTAAAATTCTAGATTATTTATTTGAGTTTTTAGATTACATAATGCCTACAAAAGTGTCAGATGATCCCGCTGTTCAAATTCCTCCTAAGCAAGTGAGGAATATATTTATTGCTTTGAGAATACCTTTCAGAGTTAAATTTGAATTATTTTCAAACCAAAACTTTCAAGTTAATCTGCATGTTGGTTTAGCTCCTACCCAACCATTAGCTGCACTTTGGAAGTGACTTACAATTTCTCATCAAGTTATCTTTCCTCCTACACCTAACAGCCAAATGCTACAAATTTTATCATCATTATACATGGACCATATTGATCCTGATGTCGATGACACTCATTATTCTCCCCAAGGAGAGTATGAATTTTGTGATGATGATTAATGACTAGTTATGGGCTCTGTTCGTAGCCATGAATGTGGGCACGTTAACCCTTTTTCAAGTAATGTGGACCTCACCACTTTCTAAAGGTGATATACTATCAGTCGTATCGGCAAATTCTTTGTTTTCTTTTTTTTTGGTGGTGCATAGTGGTCCCATAACCCACTTTTTTTTAGCATCTTGTCTTTTATTCTTTGATCTGGCATATTTGTGTCGATCATCGATCTTCTCATTTCCATCTTATAAATATAGGAGACTCTTTGTGTTACAAGCATCGATTGCCTAAGATCTCTTCTTAGTAGTGTGTCTATAGTCTTAGGCCCTACATAAATTGTAAGGAATAAGTGTATGCTCTTTGCTTGCCCATTTGTGGGAACTTACGAATCAAAATATTTTCCATCTGTCTTATTAAAAGCATTTTTGTTCTATTTATTTGCCCATTCTGAAGCGATCTTGTATGTAATTGTATCAAAGCCATGTGATTCAAGCTATGTTTCTTCTGTAATATTTACCTGATATATCAATAAAATTATACTTTCATCTTTTGTTATATGTCTCTATTCTATTGTTACTCTAGTTATTTATTTCCATACTCTCTTCAGACAATAGGTAAGGGAATGATCCTTTGAAGCCGTGAGAAAGGCATGTTGTAGATCTGTTTAGTACCGATAATATGAAGACTATAGATGCAACAAATCAGATAACTACAGATAGTACAAATACATCTAATGTTTATACTATTTCAGATATATCTTCTACACCATTTTTTTGTAAATGAAGCAACAGTAAATTTTAATGAAGAAAACCGTAGTCCAAAATGGAAACTCCCTATTCATAAGCCTATAGATGTCTATGATAAGCTTTCTCCTTTTCATCTTAGTGCTAAAACTTCTATAAATATCTCTGAAAATGTTCTTCAAATTAAACAAAATGATCATTATAAATACCATTTACAAATATTTGATGATAAAATTATTCGTCAATTGAAGTCTCAATCTAAGTATAAATTTCTTCACATAGGTGTTGTTTCTATAGGCATTTTCCCTTTGTTTAGATGAGGTCTAAATGTCAGTATGTTAGCTTGTTTACTTGACAATCGGCATACTTCTTTTGGCACCTACTTACAGAATGTTGTTTAGATCGGCCTTCATGATACTTTAATCTATACAACTATTTATCTGAATTACCCTGTAGCCATCCATCAAGAAAAAAAATTGAATAAAGTTCTTAAGTTGTTTCTTCAAACACATGGTCTCAAAATGATTAATAGTTCATGTCCTTTTGCTATCAAATACCAGATCATGTATCATTTAACTAATACTCTTCACCCAGCCATTAAACACACCCTTATGCAAGGCAAAAGCATGGTGAGTCGTGCCACAAAAAAATAATCAAATTATTCTTGTTGAATCCTTTTCATGGTTTGATCTTAAGTTTCCTCGATAATGGATAATTGATATAGACTTTGTCTAGAAACCACAAAAATCCTTATCCTTTGCTATCTCTATTAAAGATCTACCAGATAAATCTATTATCAGATTTAATTTCTAGAATCACCTAAAAGACCATATGCATACTATTCAATCCTTACCTATGACTAATTCTCATTATCTGCATACCAAGAAAATCTATGATCCTCAAATAGATTCATTTTTTTGTGTAGACTGTCAAAAGATCATAAGTCATCCTACCCAGTCTAGTATTAATATGGTTAAAAGAGATCTAGCCATTCAAGAACTATTTGAGAGAAATAAGAAATTATTTGCTCAAGCGAAAAAGGTTAATATAGAAGAAACTTCTCAAGAAATGAATAAAGAAGGTCATGTATGGAAGACTCCTCTTGGAGATGAGTCTTATTCTAAAAAAAGATTCCCAAAGGCTTCAGATTTTATTCAATATTCACCTAATGGTAGATTCAAAGCTCAGATATATTATGTAAGGACATCAGACAAAAGTCTTGATCAGTCACCTGAAGTTAAGTTATTAAATTGGAATAATCTAACAATTAAATGTCTCAACAATAAAGTCTTAGATATTCAACAAAGCCTTGATTAAACATCTAAAATGTTGAAAAGTATAGAGATATATCAGAAAAGAGAACTTAACAAAGCAATTAGTGTTTTAAATGATAAAAGTTCATCTTGGCATAGTCAACTTGTTCAGAAGATAGATAATGATTCTAATAACATTAGACTACAATAATAGTCTACTGATACAAAGATATAAAGTCTAGTAGCCCAAGAGAAAATTATTAGCCAAAATCAAGATCAGCTTAATTCTAGCATGATTTCTCTTGAAACAAAACAAGAAGTGTATCAAGAAATTAAACAACTATCTTCAACATCTAACAGTATAACTAAGAATATAGCTAATCAAAGTGTAAGTCTTTCCTCTATCTTGAGATTCTCTATCAAAAATAAAGGTCAATCTTTTAAGACACAATCAGAAGGATTGATTATTGGTGACACAGATTATAGTCAAAATATCAACCCCTGGCAAAATGTAGTAAAACTACAAAGAGAGTCAATTCTAAAATCCAAATCAAAGAGTTTGCCAGACACAATAAAATCTATTGATAAAAAATTTCAAGTCGGCATGGCCAAAATAGAAGCTACAGAAAAAGAAAGTTATTTTGAAATTGGAGAATCTTCTAGACCTCCATTAGACTCTCAGATAAGAACATTAAATCTTCAACCTTTCTTCTATAAATTCAACTATGAACCACCAGAAAAAAGGAAAAAAATGATTCATGCTATGTTAGCATAAGCCAGTGTTCAGATATATGGTCTTAAAAAATATCCATTTAGTGTTAGTCAGCAAATTGCCTATAGATTCATAGGAAATATTAAATAATGGTGGGATGCTTGTGGTCAACAATTTCATGATAGTATTCACGTACATCCTGAGCTAATTTCAACCCTATGTAATGCTTTATTTTCAAATTTTTTTGGAATAGTTGATAATGAAAACGAAGCAAATAAAATCAAATTTTTTAAAGCTCAATTATGTGACATGACTTGATGAGTATATGTGTTATATGGAAAAAATGTTTTATAATTCAAGGGAAATTTTTAATCATGCTTATAAGATTAGATATATAGAATCATTTTTAGAATATTTTGCTACTAAGTATAAAGCTAGAATGGATGATAATCTTCTAAAAATGTCTTTTGGAATAATCAATTAAAATATCAAAGTAGTTAATGAAAAACTATGTGAAAAAAGGAAAGCACAAAAAAAAACTATGAAATTTCATACGCAGATTGGTGCAAAGTTTTGCAATTTTTTAGATGATAATTTTGGATGCATAAATGTTCATAAGTACAAGAAGTATAAAAAGAAGAAGAAAAAATCTCAATCTTGTAAGTGTTTTTTTGAAAAGCAATTCATTGATAAACCTTGGAAGTCTAGCTACAAATCTAGAAGAAAGAAGTTTGATCCAAGGAGAATATTTAGAAAGAAGAAACATGGTTTTTAGAAAGCCCCTGTTAAGTGTTTCCTTTGTCAAGGAAATCATTATACTAATAAATGTCTCAATAAGAAAGAGTCTAAGAAAATTAATCTTCTAGATAGCCATAATATTAATGAAAATGAATATGTATTGTTATGTAAAGATGATAAAGTTCAATATGACTCAGATGTTTTATGTAAAGAATTTCATAGTGACGCAAATTAGATTAATAGGAACCTAGCAGAGTCTGACACACATTGAATCATCAGATTATGATTTTGAGATTAGATTTCAGATTCATATGCTTTTTGCTAATTTTTCAGATGCTTTAAGTTTATCTCAACAGATATCTTTCTTAAAAAAAAATATGATAGAACTTCAGCTTACATGATTTCTAAATGAATGTTTCTCCAACAATAAATTGTGGATACTGAGAGAAAATATTCTCTTCATCTCTCTCAATAATAAAGACAAAATGATGTTTTTTCTAAGAGAAAACCTCATAAGACATCTCAAGTTGAAGCTGCATATCAACCAGATACTTATAACAGAGCCACTTGACGAATAAAATGGATTTTTTTGCTACCGTTATTTCTTGCCAAAGCCCAGACTGAGTTACAATAACTCTTAAAAGAAGAAGCTCTTGTTGATGAACAAGAACACTTCTTTGAAGAAGAGCTAATACAAGTTTTTAATGAGATTGAATCTCATTTTTAGGAGGGGGAAACCTCCCAAAATTAGAATAGTATAATTTATCAGATCTCAATATACGGTACCAATAATCTATTTTATGAAATGCAAATTAATGAGATGATTTTAAATCATACAATCTTAAAGTTTTGTTTGATATTGATTATAATATTTCACTTGCCCGATATCATGCAATTCTTGCTGATATGTGGAAAGTTGATTTTCATAGGCCAACCTTTAATACCAAGATAGTAGTTTCAGAATTATCTGCTATTATACTTGTTGTGTTTGGTGATAGTATTTATCAGTTCAAGATAGTCTAGCATGAGATGCCAATGTATGATATGATGCTAGGATCAGATAATTTAACAAATTTCTATTCTATCACAATTCAGCCACATGAAATAATTCTTTCATAGAAATATTCTTTATATAAAAAATCAAGATATGAGTGCAAAATTCCACTGAAGGAAAAGCGAAAGAAGCTAGCTGACACTAGATGGATCCAACAAAAGATAAATTTATGTCATGTTAGTATTGATCCTATAATTAAAAAGCTAAAATAGATTGTTGTTCTAAAGAAAAATTAACATTCAAAAATAGAAAAATATATGAATGTAAAATTGAGTTAAAAACGATCAAAGATAAAGATGAAAAAGAAGTGGAACCTAATTTTAAGGCACACCACTCATAAATGTCTCCATCACTCAGAGAAGAATGTTTTCAAGAAATAAAGTGGTTAAAAGAATAAGTTTTGATCAGAGATTCAAACAGTCCATGGGTATGTAAAGCTTTTATGTTAATAAAATATCAAAACAGGTTAGGGGAAACAAAAAGTTAGTAATAAACTGTATACCTCTTAATAAATATGTTTTGCCAGTGCAACATCCAATTCTTTCAAAATATTAAATTTTGCAAAGAATTTATGAAAGTAAAGTCTATAATAAGTTTGATTTAAAATCAAGTGTTTGGTAGATCCAAGTTACAAAATAAGACAGATATAAAACTGCATTCATTACTCTCTTTGATCAGTATAAATAGAATGTTCTTTTGATTTAAAAATATCTCCTAGTATATTTTAATAATGATGAACAAAATCTTCTCGAGTTACTCTTATTTTATCATTGTCTATATTGATGACATACTGATATTTTCAAAATCTCCCAAAAAGTATCTTGCTCATCTTGAATAATTTTCTCAGATAGTATTTGACAATGGTTTAGTATTATCTAAAAAAAATAGTATTCAAAGATGAAATTGAATTCTTAAGAGTCACTATAAAATCAGGAGAAATTGCAGTTTAAGAATGTCTTTAAAAATATATAAAAATTCTCTGATGTGTTAAAAGATAAAAAGATGTTACAAAAATTTCTAGGCCGTGTCAATTATATTGCTAGATATTATTATAATATAACTCATGATAGATTTTTTTTGAATAAAAGACTGTCAAAGAATCTTCCATATTGGTCAGATGAAATGACTAAAGTTGTTCAAAAAATTAAAAAAAAATTGTCAAAATTTACCACCTCTTATTTTGCTTGGTAATGGATTAAAAATTATTAAAACTGATGCTTCAGATTTATATTAGAATGTTACTCTTAAAGAAAAAATATCAGATGGCACAGAGAAGCCTTTTAGATTCATCTCTTTGAATTTTAAGTAAGCTCAAAAGAATTATCATTCTACTCATAAAAAAAAATTTACAGTTATCAAAGCTATTCAAGCTTTTATGTTCTTTGTTAGATTTGAAAAATTTATTGTTAGATCTGAGTTAAATAATTTTATGAATATTTTGTAATCCACTGATAATCTGAAGAAGTGATCTCTGAGCATGTTAATCAGATGGGCTACCTATCTGTCAAATTTTGACTTCACAGTTGAACATATTTTAGGAAAGAAGAATTGTCTTACAAATTTTATTTCTAGAGAATTCAACTCAAAAAGGTCAGAACATTTGGTAATGGCAGTAATAGTCACAGAAATAAGGGATGAATTTCATCACCATATATGGAGATCAACTCCATCAGTTGCAAATCAATTGATAAATAAGATGAATGATCTTATCAAAAAATTTCATGAAGCTTTTGATGAATTAAACAATACTCATTTGGCATGGAATACTCAGTTTCAGGAACCTGATAGTAAAAAATGGTGTTCTACCATAATGTTGTATCACGAGGCCAACAACTCAAGGATTTTTGGGATAAATAATCCATTCAAAAATCTTATTTGCAAGCATGGTTTTGAATTCCTCATTCAATGGTCTTCTTTTTGGCCTAATTTTAATCCTACTATTAAAAAATTTTGGGACTCCACTGAAATACCAAATTATTTATTTAAGTTTTTAGATTACATAATGCTTACAAAAGCATCGGATGATCCCGCTGTATGAATTCTTCCTAAGCAAGTGAGAAATATATTTATTGCTCAGAGAATACCTTTCAGAGTTAAATTTGAATTATTTTCAGTCTAAGATCAGATAATTTACCAAATTTTTATCTTATAACAATTCAACCACATAAAATAATTCTTGCACAAAAAAATTCTTTATATAAAAATTTAAGATATGAGTGCAGAATTCCACTGAAGAAAAAGTTAAAGAAGCTAGCTGACACCAGATGGATCTAGCAAAAGATAAATCTATGTCATGTTAGTATTGATCGTATAATTGAAAAGTTAAAAACGTATTGTTGTTCTAAAAATCCTTTAGCATTCAGAAATAAGAAAATACATAAATGTAAAATTGAATTAAAATTGATCAAAGATAAAGACGGGAAAGAAGTGGAACCTATGTTTAAAGCACACCACTTAGGAATGTCTCCATCAAGAATATTTCTAGAAAATAAAGCAGTTAAAAGAATAAGATTTGATCGTAAATTCAAATAGTCCATGGGCATGTGAAGCTTTTTATGTTAATAAAATATCAGAATAGGTTAGGAGAAACAAAATGTTAGTAATAAACTATATACCTCTTAATAAATATGTTTTGTCAGTGCAGCATCCAATTCCTTCAAAAAATGAAATTTTATAAAAAAAATTGTGGAAATAAAGTCTATAGTATGTTTGATTTAAAATCAGGTTTTTGGTAGATCCAAATTGCAGAGCAAGATAGGTATAAAACTGCATTTGTTACTCCCTTTAGTTAGGATGAATGGAATGTTTTACCTTTTGGTTTAAAAATAGCTCCTAGTATATTTCAATAAATGATGAATAAAATCTTCTCGAGTTACTCCAATTTTATCATTGTCTATATTGATGACATATTGATATTTTCAAAATCTCTCAAAGAGCATCTTGATCATCTTGAACAATTCTATCAGATAGTATATGACAATGGTTTAGTATTATCTGAGAAGAAAATGATAGTATTCAAAGATGAAATTGAATTCTGGGGAGTCAATATAAAATTAGTGGAAGTTGTAGTTCAAAAATATGTCTTGAAAAATATAAATAATTTCTCTGATGTGTTAAAAGATAAAAAATTATAAAAATTTATAGGTTGTATCAATTATGTTGTTGGATATTATTATAATATAGCTCATGACAGAATTTTTTTTAAATAAAAGACTGTCAAAGAATCCTTCAAATTGGTCAGATGAAATGACTAAAGCTGTTTAGAGAATAAAACAAAATTGTCAAAATTTGCCACTTCTTGTTTTACCTGGTAATGGATTAAAAATTATTGAAACTGATGCTTCAAATTTATATTGGGGTGTTATTCTTAAATAAAAATTGTCAGATGGCATGGAGAAGCCTTGTAGATTCACCTCTGGAAATTTTAAGCAAGCCCAGAAGAATTATCAGTCTTCTTAAAAAAATTCTTGCAGTTATCAAAGTTATTCAAGCTTTTATGTTCTTTGTTAGATTTAAAAAATTTATTGTTACATCTGACTTAAATAATTTTATGAGTATTTTGCAATCCACTGATAATTTGAAGAAAGGATCTATGAGCAGGTTAACTAGATGAGCTACCTATCTATCAGATTTTGACTTCACAGTTGAACATATTATAGAAAAGAAGAATTGTCTTATAGATTTCATTTCCAAAGAATTCAACTCAGAAAGGTCAGAAGATTTAGTAATGGCAGGAACAGTCACAGAAGTAAGGGATGAATTCCATTAGCATATATGGAGATCAACTCCATCAGTTGAAAATCAATTGACAAATCAGATGAATGCTCTTATCAGAAAATCTCATGAAGTTTTTGATGAATTAAACAATACTCATTTGGCATGGACTACTCAGTTTCAAGAACTTGATGGTAAAAAAAAGTGTTCTACCATAATGTTGTATCATGAGGCCAACAACTCAAAGATTATACGATAAATAATCCTTTCAAAAATCTTATTTGCAAGCATGGTTTTGAATTCTTCATCCAATGGTCTACCTTTTGACCCAATTTTAATCTTGCTATTGAAATTTTTTGGGACTCAACTGAAATTTCAGATTATTTATTTGAGTTTTTAGATTACATAATGCTTACAAAAGTGTCATATGATCCCACTATTTGAATTCCTCCTAAGAAAGTGAGGAATATATTTATTGCTCTAAGAATACCTTTCAAAATTAAATTTGAATCATTTTCAGTCTAAGATAAGATAATTTAGTGAATTTTTATCTTATCACAATTCAGCCACATGAAATAATTCTTGCATAGAAATATTTTTTATATAAAAAATCAAGATATGAGTGTAGAATTCTACTGAAATAAAATTTAAAGTAGCTTGCTGACCCCAGATAGATCTAGCAAAAAGTAAATCTATGTCATGCTAGTATTGATCCTATAATTGAAAAGCTAAAAAAAGATTGTTGTTCTGAAAATCCTTTAGCATTAAGAAATAGAAAAATACATGAATGTAAAATTAAGTTAAAAATGATCAAAGATAAAGATGAGAAAGAAGTGGAACCTAAGTTTAAGGCACACCACTTAGCAATGTCTCCATCACTCAGAGAAAAATGTTTTCAAAAAATAAAGCAGTTAAAAAAATAAAATTTGATTAGAGATTCAAACAGTCCATGGGCATGTGAAGCTTTTTATGTAAATAAAAGATTAGAACAGGTTAGAAGAAAGAAAAGGTTAGTAATAAACTATATACCTCTTAATAAATATGTTTTGTCAGTGCAGCATCGAATTCTTTCAAAAGATAAAATTTTGTAAAGAATTTGTAGAAGTAAAGTCTATAGTAAGTTTGATTTAAAATTAAGTTTTTTGCAGATCTAAGTTACAAAGCAAGACAGGTATAAAACTACATTCATTACTCCCTTTGGTCAGAATGAATGGAATGATTTACCTTTTGGTTTAAAAATAGCTCTTAGTATATTTTTAAAAATGATGAACAAAATCTTTTCGAGTTATTCCAATTTTATCATTGTCTACATTGATAATGTACTGATATTTTCAAAATCTCTCAAAGAGCATCTTGGTCATTTTGAACAATTTTATCATATAGTATATGACAATGGTTTAGTATCATCTAAGAAGAAAATGACAGTATTCAAAAATAAAATTAAATTCTTAGGAGTCACTATAAAATCAAGAGAAGTTACAGTTCAAAAATGTCTTGAAAAATATTAAAAAAATCTCTGATGTGTTAAAAAATAAAAAGATGTTGCAAAGATTTCTAGGCTGTGTCAATTATGTTATTGGATATTATTATAATATAGCTCATAACAAAATTTTTTTGAATAAAAGACTGTCAAAGAATCCTTCAGATTGGTCAAATGAAATGACTAACATTGTTTAAAAAATAAAATAAAATTGTCAGAATTTGTCACCTCTTGTTTTATCTAGTAATGGATTAAAAATTATTGAAACTGATGCTTCCAATTTATATTGAGGTGTTATTCTTAAAGAAAAATTATCGGATGGCATGGGGAGACCTTGTATATTTGCCTCTAGAAATTTTAAGCAAGCCAAAAAAAATTATCATTCTACTCATAAATAAATTCTTGCAGTTATCAAAGCTATTCAAGCTTTTATGTTCTTTGTTAAGTCTGAAAAATTTATTATTAGATCTGACTTAAATAATTTTATGAGTATTTTGCAATCTACTTATAATCTGAAGAAAAGATCTATGAGTAGGTTAACCAGATAGGCTACCTATCTGTCAGATTTCAACTTCATAGTTGAACATATTTTAGGAAAGAAGAATTGCCTTACAGATTTCATTTTAGATAATTCAATTCAAAAAGATCAGAAGATTTGGTAATGACAATAACAGTCACAGAAATAAAGGAGAAATTCCATCAACATATGTGAAAATCAACTCCATCAGTTGCAAATCAATTGACAAATGAGATGAATGCTCTTATCAAAAAATCTCATGAAGCTTCCAATGAATTAAACAATACTCATTTAGTATGGACTACTCAGTTTCAGGATCCTGATGGTAAAAAATGGTATTCTACCATAATGTTGTATCACAAGGCCAACAACTCAAGAATTACTACAATAAATAATCCTTTCAAAAATATTATTTACAGGCATGGTTTTGAATTCCTCATCCAATGGTCTACTTTTTGACCCAGTTTTAATCCTACTATTGAAAATTTTTGGGACTCAGCTAAATTTTCAAATTATTTATTTGAGTTTTTAGATTATATAATGCCTACAAAAGCGTCGAATGATCCCGCTATTTGAATTCCTCATAAGCAAGTGAGGAATATATTTATTGCTCTGAGAATACCTTTCAGAGTTAAATTTGAATTGTTTTCAGTCTAGAATAAGATAATTTAGCAAATTTTTATCCTATCACAATTCAGCCACATGAAATAATTCTTGCACAGATATATTTTGTATATAAAAAATCAAGATATGAGTATAGAATTTCACTAAAATAAAAGCTAAAAAATCTAGTTGACACCAGATGGATCCAACAAAAGGTAAATCTATGTCATGCTAGTATTGATTCTATAATTGAAAAGCTAAAAAAATATTGTTGTTTTGAAAATCTTTTAGCATTCAGAAATAAGAAAATACATGAATGTAAAATTGAGTTAAAAATGATCAAAGATAAAGATGAAAAAGAAGTGGAACCTAAGTTTAAGGTACACCACTCAGCAATGTCTCCATCACTCAGAGAAGAATGTTTCTAGAAAGTAAAGTAGTTAAAAGAATAATGTTTGATCAGATATTCAAAGAGACCATGGGCATGTGAAGCTTTTTATGTTAATAAAATATCAAAATAGGGTAGGGGAAGGAAAAGGTTAGTAATAAACTATATACCTCTTAATAAATATGTTTTGCCAGTGCAGCATCCAATTTTTTTAAAGGATGAAATTTTGCAAAGAATTTATGAAAGTAAAGTCTATGATAAGTTTGATTTAAAATCAAGTTTTTGGTAGATCCAAGTTGCAAAGCAAGACAGGTATAAAATTGCATTCATTACTCTCTTTAGTCAGTATGAATAGAATGTTTTATCTTTTGGTTTAAAAATAGCTCCTAGTATATTTCAAGAAATAATGAGCAAAATCTTCTCGAGTCACTCCAATTTTATCATTGTCTATATTGATGACATACTGATATTTTTAAAATTTCTCAAAGAGCATCTTGGTCATCTTGAATAATTTTATCAGATAGTATATGACAATGGTTTAGTATTATCTGAGAAAAAAATGACAATATTCAAAGATAAAATTGAATTCTTAGGAGTCACTATAAAATCAGGAGAAATTACAGTTCAAGAACATGTTTTGAAAAATATAAAGAATTTTCTTGATGTGTTACAAAATAAAAAGATGTTACAAAGATTTTTAGGTTGTGTCAATTATGTTGTTGGATATTATTATAATATAGCTCATGATAGAATTCTTCTAAATAAAAGACTGTCACAGAATCCTCCAGATTGGTTAGATGAAATGACTAACATTGTTCAGAGAATAAAATAAAATTATCAGAATTTGCCACCTCTTATTTTGCCTAGTAATGGATTAAAAATTATTAAAACTGATGCTTCAAATTTATATTGGGGTGTTATTCTTAAAGAAAAATTGTCAGATAGCATAGAGAAGCCTTGTAGATTCGCCTATGAGAATTTTAAGCAAGCCTGGAATAACTATCATTCTACTCATAAAAAAAAATTGCAGTTATCAAAGCTATTCAAGCTTTTATGTTCTTTGTTAGATCTGACTTAAATAATTTCATGAGTATTTTGCAATCCACTGATATCTGAAGTAAGGATCTATGAGCAGGTTAACCAGATAGGCTACCTCTCTATCAAATTTTGACTTCACAGTTGAACATATTCTAGAAAAGAAGAATTATCTTGCAGATTTTATTTCTAAAGAATTCAACTCAAAAAGATTAAAAGATTTGGTAATAGCAGTAACAATCACAGAAGTAAGGGATGAATTCCATCAGCACATATGGAGATCAACTCCATCAGTTGCAAATCGATTGATAAATGAGATGAATGCTCTTATCAAAAAATCTCATGAAGCTTCTAATAAACTAAACAATACTTATTTGGCATGGACTACTCAATTGCAGGAACCTAATGGTAAAAAAATTTGTTCTACCATAATGTTGTATCACAAGGCTAACAACTCAAGGATTATTGGGATAGATGATCATTTCAAAAATCTTATTTGTAGGAATGGTTTTGAATTCCTCATCCAATGGTCTACTTTTTGGCCCAATTTTAATCCTATTGTTGAAAATTGTTGGGACTCAACTAAAATTCTAGATTATTTATTTGAGTTTTTAGATTATATAATGCTTACAAAAGCATCGGATGATCCCGTTGTTCAAATTCCTCCTAAGCAAGTGAGGAATATATTTCTTACTCTGAGAATACCTTTCAGAGTTAAATTTGAATTGTTTTCAGTCCAAAACTTTCAAATTAATCTACATGTTGGTTTAGCTTCTATCCAACCATTAGCTGCACTTTGGAAGCAACTTACAATTTATCATCAAGTTGTCTTTCCTCCTACACCTAACAACTGAATACTATGAATTATGTCAATATTATACATGGACCATACTGATTCTGATGATGATGACACTCATTATTCTCTCCAATGAGAGTATGAGTTTTGTGATGATGATTAATGACTAGTTATAGGGTTTGTCCATAGCCGTGAATGTGGGCATGTTAACCTTTTTCCAAGTAATATGGATCTCACCACTTTCTAAAGGCAATATACTGTTAGTCATGTTGACAGATTCCTTTTCTAGTTTCTTCCTCTTTGGTGATACATAGTGGGCCCATAACCCACTTTTTTTTGGCATCTTACCTTTTGTCCGTCAATCTTGCATCTTTATGTTGACCGTCGATCTTCCCATTTCCATCTTATAAAAATGGGAGACTCTTTGTGTTACAAACATCAATTGCCTAAGATCTCTTCTGAGTAGTGTGTCTATAGTCCTAGGTCCTCCATAGGTTGTAAGGAATAAGTGTATGCTCTTCGTTTGCCTATTTGTGGGAACCTGTGAATCAAAAGCTTTCCCATCTGTCTTATTAAAAGTATTTCTATTATGTTTCTTTGTCCATTCTAAAATCATCATGTATGTAATGGTATCAGAGTCATGTGAATCAACCATTAATGATCTAGGATGTAAAATGTCTGTATCAACTATCCATTGTCAAGAAAACTTAAGATCAAACCATGAAATGGATTCAACAAGAATAATTTGACTATTTTGTGTGGCACGACTCACCACACTTTTGTCTTGCGTAGGGGTGTGCTTGATGGCTGGGTGAAGAGTATTAGTTAAAAGACACGTGATCTAGTATTTGATAGCAGGAGGACATGAACAAGTAATCATTTTGAGACCATGTGTTTGAAAAAATAGCTTAAGAACTTTATTCAGATTTTCTTCTTGATGGATGGCTACAGGGTAAATCAGATAAACAGTTGTATAGATTGGACCATCATGAAGGCCAATCTAAACAATATTCTGTAAGTAGGGGCCAGAAGAAGTATGTTGATTGTCAAGTAAATAGGCTAACAGACTAACATTTAGACCTCGTCTAAACAAAGAGAAAAATCCTACAGAAACAACACCTATGTGAAGAAATTTATACTTAGATTGAAACTACAATTACGAATAATTTTATCATCAAAGATTTGCAAATGGTATTTATATTGATTATTTTGCTTAACTTGAAGAATATTTTCAGAGATCTTTATAGAAGTTTTAGCAA
This sequence comes from Torreya grandis, assembly GCA_037957365.1. NCBI lineage: Eukaryota > Viridiplantae > Streptophyta > Pinopsida > Cupressales > Taxaceae > Torreya > Torreya grandis. Next base: position 3,197,712 of record JARHVA010001233.1, read on the forward strand.
TAAGATGAAAAGGAGAAAGCTTAACATAGATATTTGTAGGCTTAAGAATAGGGAGTTTCCATTCTGGACTAGGATTTTCTTCATTAAAATCTATTATTGCTTCATTTATAAAAAAGATATAAAAGATATATGTGAAAGAGTACAAACATCAGATGTACTTGTACTATCTATAATTATCTGATTTGTTGCATCCATAGTCTTTGTATCGTTGATACTAAACAGATTCACAACACACCTTTCTCACGGCTTCAAAGGATCAATCTCTTCCCTATTGTCTGAAAAGAGTATGGAAACAAATACCCAGAGTAACATTAGAATAGAGACAGATAATAAAATATAAAAGTATAATTTTATTGATATATCAGGCAAATATTATAGAAGTAACATAGCTTGACTCACATGGCTCTGATACCATTACATACAGGATCGCTTCAAAATGGACAAAGAAATAGAACAAAAATGTTTTTAATAAGATAGATGGAAAATCTTTTGATTCGCAGGTTCCCACAAATGAGCAAGCGAAGAGCATACACTTATTCCTTACAACCTATGGAGGACCTAGGACTATTGATACACTACTAAGAAGAGATCTTAGGGAATCGATACTTTTAACAAGAAGAGTCTCCCATATTTATAAGATGGAAATGGGAAGATCAACGGTCGACATAAAGATGTCAAATCAATAGACAAAAGGCAAGATGCCAAAAGAAAGTGGATTATGGGCCTACTATACACGGTCAAAGAGGAAGCAATTAGAAAAGGAATCTGTCAACACGATCGATAGTATACTGCATTTAGAAAGTGGTGAGGCCCACATTACTTGGAAAAGGGTTAACGTGCCCACATTCACAATGACAGATAGAAACTGTAACTAGTTATTAATCATCATCACAAAACTCATACTCTTCTTGGGAAGAATAATGAGTGACATCATCATCAGGATCAATATCATCCATGTATAATACTGATGAAATTTGTAGCATCTGGTTGTTAGATGTAGGAGGAAAGACAGCATGATGAGAAATTGTAAGTCACTTCCAAAGTGCAGCTAATGGTTAGACAGGGGCTAAACCAGCATGCAAATTAACTTGAAAGTTTTTGACTGAAAATAATTCAAATTTAACTCTGAAAGGTATTCTCAGAGCAATAAATATATTATTCACTTGCTTATGATGAATTCTAACAACATGATCATCTAATGCTTTTGTAGGCATTATGTAATCTAAAATCTCAAATAAATAATCTGGAATTTCAGTTGAGTCCAAAAAAATTTCAACAGCAGGATTAAAATTGGGTCAAAAAGTAAACCATTAGATGAGGAATTCAAAACCCTATCTACAAATAAGATTTTTGAAAGGACTATTTATCCAAGTAATCCTTGAGTTGTTAGCCCGTGATACAACATTATGGTAGAACACCATTTTTTACCATCAAGTTCCTGAAACTGAGTAGTCTATGTCAAATGAGTATTGTTTAATTCATCAAAAGCTTCATGAGATTTTATGATAAGAGCATCCATCTCATTTGTCAATTGATTTGCAATTGATGGAGTTGATCTTCATATACGCTGATGGAATTCATCCCTTACTTCTACAACTATTATTGCCATTACCAAATCTTCTGACCTTTCTGAGTTGAATTCTCTAAAAATGAAATCTACAAGACAATTCTTCTTTCTTGAAATATGTTCAACTGTGAAGTTAAAATTTGACAAATAGGTAGCCCATCTGGTTAACCTACTCACAGATCCTTTCTTCAGACTATCAGTATATTGCAAAATATTCATAAAATTATTTAAATCGGATCTAATAATAATTTTTTCAAATCTAACAAAGAACATAAAAGCCTGAATAGCTTTGATAATTGCAAGAATTTCTTTGAGTAGAATGATAATTCTTCTGGGCTTGCTTAAAATTCTCAGAGGTGAATCTACAAGGCTTCTCTGTACCATCTAAAAAAATTTATTTAAGAATAGCACCCCAATATAAATCTGAAGCATCAGTTTCAATAATTTTTAATTCATTACCAGGGAAAATAAGAGGTGTCAAATTATGATTATTTTGATTTATTTTCTAAACAATTTTAGTCATTTCATCTAACCAATCTGGAGGATTCTTTGACAGTCTTTTATTCAGAAGAATTTTGTCATGAGCTATATTATAATAATATCTAGCAACATAATTGACACAACCTAAAAATCTTTGCAACATTCAGAGAATTTTTTTATATTTTTTAAGATATGTTCTTGAACTGCAACTTTCTCTAATTTTATAGTGACTTCTAAGAATTCAATTTCATCTTTGAATACTGTCATTTTCTTCTCAAATAATACAAAACCATTGTCATATACTATCTCATAAAATTGTTCAAGATGACCAAGATGCTCTTTAGGAGATTTTAAAAATATTATTATGTCATCAATATAAACAATGATAAAATTAGAGTAACTCGAGAAGATTTTCTTCATCATTTCTTGAAATATACTAGAAGCTATTTTTAAACCAAAAGGTAAATATTCCTTTCAGACTAACCAAAGTGAGTAACAAATGCAATTTTATACATGTCTTACTATGTAACTTAGACCTGCAAAAAACCTAGTTTTAAATCAAATTTATTATAGATTTTACTTCCACAAATTCCTTACAAAATTTCATCTTTTGAAGGAATTGGATGTTACACTGGAAAAACATATTTATTAAGAGGTATATAGTTTATTACTAATTTTTTCTTTCCCCTAACCTGTTCTGATATTTAATTAATATAAAAAGCTTCACATGAACAGAGACTGTTTGAATCTCTTATCAAACCTTGTTCTTTTAGTTGTTTTATTTCCTAGAAACATTTTTCTTTGAGTGATGGAGACATCCTTGAGTGGTGTGCCTTAAACTTAGGTTCCACTTCTTTCCCGTCTTTATCTTTGATCATTTTTAACTCAATTTTACATTCATGTATTTTCCTATTTCTAAATGCTAAAATATTTTTAGAACAACAATTATTTTTTAGCTTTTCAATTATAGGATCAATACTAGCTTGACATAGATTTACCTTTTGTTGAATGCATCTAGTGTCCACTGGCTTCTTTAGATTTTCCTTCAGTGAAATTTTTCACTCATATCTTAATTTTTTATATAAATAATACTTCTGTGCAAGAATTATTTCATGTGACTGAATTGGGATAAGATAGAAATTTACTAAATTATCTGATCTTAGACTGAAAATAATTCAAATTTAACTTTGAAAGGTATTCTCAAAGAAATAAATATATTCCTCACTTGTTTAAGAGGAATTCGAATAGCGGGATCACCTGATGCTTTTGTAGGCATTATGTAATCTCAGGACTCAAATAAATAATATGGAATTTTAGTTGAGTCCCAAAAAAATTTAATAGCAAGATTAAAACTGGGCCAAAAAGTAGACCATTGAATGAGGAGTTCAAAACCATGCCTACAAATAAGATTTTTGAAAAAATTATTTATCCCAATAATCGTTGAGTTGTTGGCCTTGTGATACAACATTATGATAGAACACCATTTTTTACCCTCAAGGTTCTAAAACTGTGTAGTCCATACCAAAGGAGTATTGTTTAATTCATCAGATGCTTCATAAGATTTTTTGATAAGAGCATTCATCTCATTTGTCAATTGATTTGCAACTAATGGAGTTGATCTACATATATGCTGATGGAACTCATCCCTTACTTCTGTGACTGTTACTATCATTACCAAATTTTTTGACCTTTCTGAGTTGAATTCTCTAGAAATGAAATCTACAAGACAATTCTTCTTTCTTAGAATATGTTCAACTGTGAAGTCAAAATCTGACAAATAGGTAGCCCATCTGGTTAACCTGCTCATAGATCCTTTCTTCAGATTATCAGTGGATTGCAAAATACTCATAAAATTATTTAAGTCAGATCTATCAATAAATTTTTCAGATCTAACAAAGAACATAAAAGCTTGAATAACTTTAATAACTGCAATAATTTCGTTATGAGTAGAATAATAATTCTTCTGGGCTTGCTTAAAATTCTCAGAGGCAAATCTAAAAGGCTTCTCCATGCCATCTGACAATTTTTTTAAGAATAGCATCCCAATATAAATTTGAAGCATCAGTTTCAATAATTTTTAATCTATTACCAGGCAAAACCAGAGGTGATAAATTATGACAATTTTGTTTTATTCTTTGAACATCTTTAGTCATTTCATCTAACCAATTTGGAAGATTCTTTGACATCTTTTATTCATAAGAATTCTGTCATGAGCTATATTATAATAATATCCATCAATATAATTGACATAGCCTAGAAATCTTTGCAATATCTTTTTATCTTTTAACACATCAAGGAAATTCTTTATATTTTTCAAGACATGTTCTTGAACTGCAACTTCTCCTAATTTTATAATAACTCCAAGAATTCAATTTCATCTTTGAATACTGTCATTTTTTTCTCAAATAATACTAAACCATTGTCATAAACTATCTGATAAAATTGTTCAAGATGACCAAGATGTTCTTTGGGAGATTTTAAAAATATCAGTGTGTTATCAATATAGACAATGATAAAATTAGACTAACTCGAGAAGATTTTGTTTATTTCTCAAAATATACTAGGAGTTATTTTTAAATCAAAAGATAAAACATTTTATTCATACTGACCAAAGGGAATAACAAATGCATATTTATACATGTCTTGCTCTGCAACTTAGATCTGTCAAAACCCTGATTTTAAATCAAACTTACTATAGACTTTACTTTCACAAATTCTTTACAAAATTTCATACTTTGAAAGAATTGGATGTTGCACTGGCAAAACATATTTATTAAGAGGTATATAGTTTATTACTAAGATTTTCTTTCTCCTAACCTGTTCTGATCTTTTATTAACATAAAAAGCTTCACATGCCCATGGACTATTTAAATTTTTGATCAAACCTTATTCTTTTAACTTCTTTATTTTCTGGAAACATTCTTCCCTGAGTGATGGAGATATCCCTGAGTGGTGTGCCTTAAACTTAGGTTCCACTTCTTTCCCATCTTTATCTTTGATCATTTTTAAATCAATTTTATATTCATGTATTTTTTTATTTCCAAATGCTAAAAGATTTTTAGAATAACAATCTTTTTTTTAGCTTTTCAATTATATGATCAATACTAGCATTACATAGATTTACCATTTATTAGATCCATCTAGTGTCAGCTGACTTCTTTAGCTTTTCTTTTAGTGAAATTTTGCACTCATATCTTGATTTTTTATATATAAAAAAATTTGTGCAAGAATTATTTTGTGGCTGAATTGTGATAGGATAAAAATTTGCTAAATTATCTGATCCTAGCATCATATCATACATTGGAATCTAATGCTCGACTATCTTAAACTGATAAATACTATCACCAAGCACAACAGGTATAATAACAGACAATTCTGAAACTACTGTCTTGGTATTAAAGGTTAGCCTATGAAAATCGACTTTCGACGTATCAATAGGGATTGCATAATATCGGGCAAGTGAAATGTCAACACCAGTATCAAGTAAAACATCTAGATTGTATGGTTTAAAACCATCCCATTTAATTTACATTTCATAAATTGGATTATTGGTACTGTAAACTGAGATCTGATAAATTATATTACTCTGATTTTGAGAGGTTTCTCCCTCATGAAAATGAGATTCAATCTCATTAATTGTATTAGCTCTTCTTCAAAGAGGTGTTCTTGCTCATCAGCAAGAGCTTCTTCTTCTAAGAGTTCTTGTAACTCAGTCTGGCCTTTGGTAAGAAATAATTGTAGTAGAGAAATTCGTTCGTCAGGTGGCTCTGTCATAAGTATCTGGGTGATATGCAGCTTCAACCTGAGATGTCTTATGAGGTTTTCTCTAAGACAAAACATCTTTTTATCTTTGTTGTTGAGAGAGATGAAATAAATATTTTCTCTCAGTATCCACAATTTGTTGTTGGAGAAACATTCGTTCAAAAATCATGTAAGCTGGAGTTCTATCATATATTTTTTTAGGAAAGATATGTGCTGAGATAAACTTAAAGCATCTGAAAAATAAGCAAAAATCATATGAATCTGAAATCCAATCTCAAAATCATAATCTGATGATTCAATGTCTATGACAAACTCTACTAGGTTCATATTAATCTGATTTGCATCACTATTAGATGTTTCCCATAAAATATCTAAGTCATACCAAACTTCATCATCTTCGAATAACAACGCATTTATTTTCATTAATATTATGGCTATCCAGAAAATTAATTTTCATAAACTCTTTTTTCTTACTGGGACATTTATTGGCATAATGATTTTTTTTACAAAGAAAACACTTAACAAGGGCTTTCTAAAAACCATGTTTCTTCTTTCTAAATATTCTCCCTGGACCAAACTTCTTTCTTCTAGATTTGTAGCTAGACTTCCAAGGTTTATCAATAAATTGTTTTTCAAAAAAACACTTATAGGATTGATATTTTTTCTTCTTTTTCTTATACTGTCTGTACTTATGAACATCTATGCATCCAAAATTATCATCTAAAAATTTGTAGAACTTTGCACCAATCTGCTTATAAAATTTCATAGTTTATTTTTGTACTTTTCTTTTTGCACACAGTGTTTCATTAACTGCTTTGATATTTTGATTGATTCTTTCAAAAGACATTGTTGGAAGATTATCATCCATTGCAACTTTATACTTAGTAGCAAAATATTCTAAAAATGATTTTATATATCTAATCTTATAAACAGGATTGAAAAAAATTTCAGAATTATAAAACAAATTTTCATATAACACATATACTCATCAAGTCAAGTCATGTCGCATAGCTGAACTTTAAAAAAATTAGCTTTATTTACTTCTTTTTCATTATCAACTATTCTAACAAATTTTGAAAACAAAGCATTGTAGAGGGCTGAAATTGGCTCAAGATGTGCGTGAATACTATCATGAAATTGTTGACCACAAGCATCCCACCATTCTTTAATATTTCTTATGAATCCATTGACAATCTGTTGACTGACACTAAAGAGATATTTTTTAAGACCATATATCTGAACACTGGCCCATGCTAGCATAGCCTGAATCATTTCTTTTCTTTTTTTTTTGTGGTTTTTAGTTGAATTTTCAGAAGAAAGGTTGAAGATTTAATGTTCTTATATTAGAGTCTAATGGAGGTCTAGAAGATTCTCCAGTTTTAAAATAACTTTATTTTTCTTTAGCGTCTATTTTGGCCATGTCGATTTAGAAAATTTTATCAATAGATTTTTATGTGTCTGACAAAATCTTTGATTTGGATTTTAGAATTGACTCTCTTTGTAGTTTTACTACATTGTGTTAGGTGTGGATATTCTAACTTAATCCATGTCATTAAGAATCAATCCTTGTGACTGTGTCTTGATAGTATAACTAGAGAAATCGCTAATCAAAGTGTAATTCTTTCCTCTATTCTTGAGATTCTAGAATCCATCAAAAGTAAAGGTAAATATTTTAAGACATAGTCAGAAGAATTGATTCTTGATGACATGGATTATAGTCAGAATATCCACTCTTGGCATAATCTAGCAAAACTATAAAGAGAGTCGATTGTTACTACCATTACCAAATCTTCTGACCTTTTTGAGTTGATTTCTCTAGAAATAAAATCTGCAAGACAATTCTTCTTTCCTAAAATATGTTCAACTATGAAATCAAAATCTAACAGATAGGTAGCCCATCTGGTTAACCTACTCACAAATCCTTTCTTCAGATTATCAGTGGATTGCAAAATACTCATAAAATTATTGAAGTCAGGATCTAACAATAAATTTTTTAAATCTAACAAAGAACATAAATGCTTGAATAGCTTTGATAACTGCAAAAAAAATTATGAGTAGAATGATAATTTTTCTAGCCTTACTTAAAATTTCCAAAGGTGAATTTACAAGGCTTCTCTGTGTCATCTGACAATTTTTCTTTAAGAATAGCACCCCAATATAAATCTGAGGCATTAGTTTCAATACTTTTTAATCCATTACCAGGCAAAATAAGAGGTGGCAAATTTTAACAATTTGGTTTTATTTTCTGAACAACTTTTGTCATTTCATCTGACAAATATGAAGGATTTTTTGATAGTCTTTTATTCAAAAAAAATTATGGCATGAACTATGTTATAATAATATCTAGCAACATAATTGACACATCCTAAAACTCTTTGCAACATTTTTTTTATCTTTTAACACATCAAAGAAATTCTTTATATTTTTCAAGACATGTTCTTGAATTGGAACATTTCCTGATTTTATAATGACTCCTAAGAATTCAATTTCATCTTTGAATATTATCATTTTTTTATCAGATAATACTAAACCATTGTCATAAACTATCTGATAAAGTTGTTTAAGATGACCAAAATGCTCTTTGAGAGGTTTTGAAAATATCAGTATGTCATCAATATAGACAATGATAAAATTAGAGTAATTTGAGAAGATTTTGTTCATCATTTCTTGAAATATACTAGGAGATGTTTTTAAAACAAAAATTAAAATATTCCATTCATATTGACCCAAGGGAGTAATGAACGTAGTTTTATACCTATCTTGCTCTGCAACTTAGATCTGCCAAAAACCTGATTTTAAATCAAACTTACTATAGATTTTAGTTTCATAAATTCTTTGCAAAATTTTATCCTTTCAAACAATTGGATGCTACACTGGTAAAACATATTTATTAAAAGTTATATACATTATTACTAACCTTTTCTTTCCCCTAACCTGTTCTGATCTTTTATTAACATAAAAAGTTTCACATGCCCATAAACTATTTAAATCTCTGATCAAACCTTATTCTTTTAACTGCTTTATTTTTTGAAAACATTCTTCTCTGAGTGATGGAGACATCCCTAAGTGGCGTGCCTTAAACTTAGGTTCCACTTATTTCCCATCTTTATCTTTGATCATTTATAACTCAATTTTATATTCATGTATTTTCCTATTTCTAAATGCTAAAAGATTTTTAGAACAACAATCTCTTTTTAGCTTTTCAATTATAGGATCAATACTAGCATGACATAGATTTATCTTTTACTAGATCCATCTAGTGTCAGCTTCTTTAGCTTTTCCTTCAATGGAATTCTGCACTCATATCTTAATTTTTTATATAAAGAATATTTATGTGCAAGAATTATTTCATGTGATTGAATTGTGATAGGATAAAAATTTGTTAAATTATCTAATTCTAGCATCATATCATACATTGGCATCTCATGCTGGACTATTTTGAACTGATACATACTATCACCAAGCACAACAGGTATAGTAACAGACAATTCTGAAACTATTGTCTTGGTATTAAAGATTAGCTTATAAAAATTAGCGTTCCACATATCAACAGGGATTGCATGATATCGGGCAAGTGAAATGCCGGCACCAGTATCAAGTAGAACATCTAGATTGTATGGTTTAAAACCATCTCATTTAATTTGCATTTCATAAACTAGATTATTGGTACTATAAACTGAGATCTGATGAATTATATTATTCCAATTTTGAGAGGTTTCCCTCTCATCAAAATGAGATTCAATCTCATTAGAAACTTATATTAGCTCTTCTTTAAAGAGGTGTTTTTGCTCATCAACAAGAGCTTCTTTTTTTAAGAGTTCTTGTAACTCAGTCTAGGCTTTGGCAAGAAATAACTATAGCAGAGAAATCTACTTTATTCGCTAGGTGGTTCTGTCATAAGTATCTGGTTGATATGCAGCTTCAACCTGAGATGTCTTATGAGGTTTTCTCTAAGACAAAACATCATTTTGTCTTTGTTGTTGAGAGAGATGAAGAGAATATTTTCTCTCAGTATCCACAATTTGTTGTTAGAGAAACATTCGTTCAAAAATCATGTAAGTTGGAGTTCTATCATATTTTTCTTTAAATAAAAATATCTGTTGAGATAAACTTAAAGCATCTAAAAAATGAGCAAAAATCATATAAATCTGAAATCCAATCTTAGAATCAGAATCTGATGATTCAGTGTCTGTGTCAAACTCTGCTAGATTCATATTAATCTAATTTACATCACTATCAGATTCTTTCCATAAAATATCTGAGTCATACTGAACTTCATCATCAAATAACAACACATTCATTTTCATTAATATTATGGCTATCCAAAAAATTAATTTTCTTAGACTCTTTTTTGTTATTGAGATATTTATTGGCATAATGATTTTCTTGACAAAGGAAACACTTAACAGGGGCTTCCTGAAAACCATGTTTCTTTTTCCTAAATATTCTCCTTGGATCAAACTTCTTTCTTCTAGATTTGTAGCTAAACTTCCAAGGTTTATCAATGAATTGCTTTTCAAAAGAACACTTATAAGATTAGGATTTTCTTTCTTTTTCTTATACTATATGTACTTATGAACATCTATGCATCATAACTTATCATCTAAAGAATTGTAGAACTTTGCACCAATCTACTTATGAAATTTTATAATTTTTTTGTACTTTTCTGCATGCAGGTTTTCATTAACTGCTTTGATATTTTGATTAATTCTTCCAAAAGACATTGTTGGAAGATTATCACCCATTGCATATTTATACTTAGTAGCAAAATATTTTGAAAATGATTCTATATATCTAATCTTATAAGCAAGATTGAAAATTTTCTCAAAATTATAAAACAAGTTTTCCATATAACACATATACTCATCAAGTCTAGTCATGTCACATAAATGAGATTTAATAAATTTTGTTTTATTTTCTTCTTTTTCATTATCAATTATTTCAACAAATTCTGAAAACAAAGTATTGTAGAGCATTGAAATTGGCTCAAGATGTGTGTGAATACTATCATGAAATTGTTGACCACAAGCATCCCACCATTCTTTCAATATTTCTTATGAATCCATTGACAATTTGTTGACTGACACTAAAGAGATCTTTTCTAAGACCATATATCTGAACACTGGCCCATGCTAGCATAGCATGAATCATTTCTTTCTTTTTTTCTAGTGATTCACAGTTGAATTTTTAGAAGAAATGTTAAAGATTTAATGTTCTTATCTGAGAGTCTAATGGAGGTCTCGAAGATTCTCCAGTTTCAAAATAACTTTCCTTTTTTCAGTGTCTATTTTGGCCATGTCAACTTTGAAAATTTTATCAATAGATTTTTCTATGTTTGGCAAACTCTTTAATTTGGATTTTGGAATTGACTCTCTTTGTAGTTTTACTACATTTTGCCAGGAGTGGATATTCTAACTATAATCCACGTCATCAAGAATCAATCCTTCTGTCTATGTATTAATAGATTGACCTTTACTTTTGATGGATTCTAGAATCTCAAGAATAAAGGAAAGACTTACACTTTGATTAGCTATTTTCTTAATTATACTATCAGATGTTGAAGATAGTTGTTTAATTTCTTGATACACTTCTTGTTTTGTTTCAAGAGAGACCATGCTAGATTTAAATTGATCTTGATTTTGGCTAATAAGTTTCTCTTGGGCTACTAGACTTTATATCTTTGTATCAGCAAATTGTTGTTGTAGTCTAATGTTATTAGCCTCATTACCTATCTTTTGAATAAGCTAACTATGTTGAGAAGAACCTTTATCATTTGAAACACTAATTGCTCTATTAAGTTTCTTTTTCTGATATAACTCTATACTTTTCAATATTTTAGATAATTGATCAAGGCTCTGTTGAATATCTGAGACTTTATTGTTGAGACATTTGGTTTCCAGATTATTCTAGTTTAATAACTTAACTTCAGGAGACTGATCAAGACATTTGTCTGATGTCCTTAGATAATACATTTGAGCTCTGAATCTACTATCAAGTGAACACTAACTAAAATTTGAAGCCTTTGAGAATCCTTTTTCAGAATAAGACTCGTCTCCAAGAGGAGTCTTCCATACATGACCTTCTTTATTCATTTCTTGAGAAGTTCCTTCCATATTAACCTTTTTAGCTTAAGTAATTTTTTATTTCTCTCAAATAGTTCTTGAATGGCTAGATCTCTTTTAACCATATTAATACTAGATTGGTTAAGATGACTTATAATTTTTTTACAGTTTACACAAAAATATGAATCTAGCTGAGGATCATGGATTTTTTTGGTATGCAGACAATGAGAATTAGTCATAGACAAGGATTGAGTATTCTGCATATGGTCTTTTAGGTGATTCTAGGAATCAAATCTGATAATAGATTTATCATTTTGCTCCAAACTCTATAAATTTATGGAAAAGCTTATCATTATAATACATGATCTGGTATTATACAAGGATGTTGTTCGAATTCTTCCTAAGCAAGTGAGGAATCTATTTATTACTCTAAGAATACCTTTCAAAGTTAAATTTGAATTATTTTTAGTCCAAAATTTTCAAGTTAACCTACATGTTGGTTCAGCTCATACCCAACCATTAGCTGCATTTTGGAAGCGAATTATAATTTCTCATCAAGTTGTATTTCCTCCACCTAATGGCTGGATGCTATAAATTTTGTCAGTGTTATACATGGACCATACTGATTTTGATGACGATGACACTCATTATTCTCCCCAATGAGAGTATGAGTTTTGTGATGATGATTAATGACTAGTTATGGAGTCTATCCATAGCCGTGAATGTGGGCACATTAACCCTTTTCTAAGTAATATGAACCTCACCACTTTATAAAGGCGGTATACTGTCGGCTATGTCGATAGATTCTATTTCTAGTTTCTTCCTCTTTAGCAGTGCACAATGGGCCCATAACCCACTTTCTTTTGGCATCTTACCTTTTGTCTGTTGATCTAACTTCTTTGTGTCAACCGTCGATGTTCTCATTTCCATCTTATAAATATGGGAGACTCTTTGTGTTACAAGCATCAATTGCCTAAGATCTCTTCTTAGTAGTGTGTCTATAGTCCAAAGTCCTCCATAGATTGTAAGAAATAAGTGTATGTTCTTTGTTTTCCCGTTTATGGGAACTTGTGAATCAAAAGCTTTTCCATCTATCTTATTAAAAGCATTTCTATTCTATTTGTTTGTCTATTCTGAAGCGATCTTGTATGTAATGGTATCAGGGCCATGTGAGTCAAGCTATGTTACTTCTGTAACATTTGTCTGATATATCAATAAAATTATACTTTCATCTTTTGTTATCTGTCTCTATTCTACTGTTACTTTGGTTATTTATTTCCATACTCTCTTCAAACAATAGGGAAGAAAATGATCCTTTGAAGTCGTGAGAAAGGCATGTTGTGGATCTGTTTAGTATTGATGATACAAAGATTATGGATGCAACAAATCAGATAACTATAAATAGTAAAGATACATCTGATATTTGTACTCTTTCAAATATATCTTCTACGTCTTTTTTTTGGCAAATGAAGCAACAATAGATTTTAATGAAGAAAATCCTAATCCAGAATGGAAACTCCCTATTCTTAAGCCTACAGATGTCTATGATAAGCTTTTTCATTTTTATCTTATTGCTAAAACTTCTATAAAAATCTCTAAAAATGTTCTTCAAATTAAGCAAAATGATTAGTATAAATACCCTTTGCAAATCTTTGATGATAAAATTATTCGTCAATTGAAGTCTCAATCTAAGTATAAATTTCTTCACATAGGTGTTTCTATAGGCATTTTCCCTTTATTTAGACGAGGTCTAAATGTCAGTCTGTTAGCATATCTAATTGACAATCGACATACTTATTTTGGCGCCTGCTTATAGAATGATGTTCATATTGACCTTTATGATGGTCCAATCTATACAACTATTTATCTGAATTACCTTGTAGCCATCCATAAAAAAAAAATCTGAATAAAGTTCTTAAATTGTTTCTTCAAACACATGATCTCAAAATGATTACTGGTTCATGTCCTCTTGCTATCAAATACTAGATCATGTATCATTTAACTAATGCTCTTCACCTAGCCGTCAAGCACACCCCTACGCAAGGTAAAAGCATGGTGAGTCACACCACAAAAAATAGTCAAATTATTCATGTTGAATCCATTTCATGGTCTGATCTTAAGTTTCCTTGACAATGGATAGTTGATACAAACTTTGTCCAGAAACCATGAAAATCCTTATCCGTTACTACTTCTATTAAGATCTATCAGATAAATCTATTATCAGATTTAATTCTTAGAATCACCTAAAAGACCATATGCAAAATATTCGATTCTTGCTTATGACTAATTCTCATTGTCTACATACCAAGAAAATCCATGATCCTCAAATACATTCATATTTTTGTGTAGATTGTCAAAAGATCATAAGTCATCCTAACCAATTTCATATTAATATGGTTAAAAGAGATCTAGCCATTCAAGAACTATTTGAGAGAAATAAGAAATTACTTACTCAAGCTAAAAAGGTTAATATGAAAGGAGCTTCTCAAGAAATGACTAAAGAATAGGGTCATGTATGGAAGACTCCTCTTGGAGATGAGTCTTATTCTGAAAAAATATTTTCAAAGGCTTCAAATTTTAGTCAATATTCACCTGATAGTAGATTTAGAGCTCAGATGTATTATCTAAAGACATCAGACAAAAGTCTTGATCAGTCTCCTGAAGTTAAGTTATTAAATTGGAATAATCTAACAACCAAATGTCTCAACAATATAGTCTCAAATATTCAACAGAGCCTTGATCAGGTATCTAAAATGTTGAAAAGTATAGAGTTATATCAAAAAAGAGAACTTAACAGAGCAATTAGTGTTTTAAATGATAAAAGCTCTTCTTAGCATAGTCAGTTTGTTTAGAAGATAGATAATGAGTCTAATAACATTAGACTATAATAGTTTGTTGATACAAAGATAAAAAGTCTAGTAGCCCAAGAGAAAATTATTAACCAAAGTCAAGATCGGCTTAATTTTAGCATAGTTTCTCTTGAAACAAAACAAGAAGTGTATCAAGAAATTAAACAACTATCTTCAGTGTCTGAAAGTACAACTAGGGAAATAGCTAATCAAAGTGTAATTCTTTACTCTATTTTTGAGATTCTATAATCCATCAAAAGTAAAGGTCAATATTTTAAGACACAGTTAGAAAGATTGAGTCTTAATAACACAGATTATAGTCAAAATATCCACTCCTGGCAGAATGTAGTAAAACTACAAAGAGAGTCAATTCTAAAATCCAAATTGAAGAGTTTGCCAGACACAGAAAAATCTATTGATAAAATTTTCCAAGTCGGCATGACCAAAATAGATGCTGAAGAAAAAGAATGTTATTTTAAAACTAGAGAATCTTCTACACCTCCATTAGACTCTCAGATAAGAACATTAAATCTTCAACCTGTCTTCTAGGAATTCAACAACAAACCACAAAAAAAAAAGAAATAAATGATTCATGTTATGCTAGCATGGGCCAATGTTCAGATATATGGTCTTAAAAATGATCTTTTTAGTGTTAGTCAGTAAATTACCAATGGATTCATAAGAAATATTTAAAAATGGTGGGATGCTTGTGGTCAACAAAGTCATGATAGTATTCACACACATCCTGAGCCAATTTCAACCCTCTGCAATGCTTTGTTTTCAAAATTTGTTGGAATTGTTGATAATGAAAAAGAAGCAAATAAAGCCAAATTTCTTCAAGCTCGGTTATGTGACATGACTAGACTTGATGAGTATATGTGTTATATGAAAAACTTGTTTTATAATTCTGAAAAAAATTTCAATCATGTTAATAAGATTAGATATATAGAATCATTTCTAGAATATTTTGCTACTAAGTACAAAAGTGTAATGGGTGATAATCTTCCAACAATGTCCTTTGAAAGAATCAATCAAAATATCAAAGCAGTTAATGAAAAACTGTGTGCAAAAAAGAAAATACAAAAAGAAACTATGAAATTTCATAAGCAGATTGGTGCAAAGTTTTGCAATTTTTTAGATGATAATTTTGGATGCATAGATATTCATAAGTATAGGCAGAATTTAAAAAGAAAAAGAAAAAATCTCAATCATATAAATGTTCTTTTGAAAAGCAATTCATTGATAAACCTTCGAAGTCTAGCTACAAATCTAGAAGAAAAAAGTTTGGTGTAAAGAGAGTCTTTAGAAAGAAGAAACATGGTTTTCTAGAAAACCCTTGTTAAGTGTTTCCTTTGTCAAGAGAATCATTATGCCAATAAATGTCTCAATAAGAAAAAAGAGTCTAAAAAATTTAATTTTCTAGATAGCCATAATATTAATGAAAATGAATGTGTTGTCATCCGAAGATGATGAAGTTCAGTATGACTCAAATATTTTATGGGAAGAATCTGATAGTGATGCAAATCAAATTAATATGAACCTAACAGAGTCTGACACAGACATTAAATCATCAAATTATTTTGAGATTGGATTTCAGATTTATATGATTTTTGCTCATTTTTCAGATGCTTTAAGTTTATCTCAACAGATATCATTCTTAAAATAAAAATATGATAGAACTCCAGTTTACATGATTTCTAAACGAATGTTTGTCCAACAAAAAATTGTGGATATTGAGAGAAAATATTCTCTTCATCTCTCTCAACAACGAAGACAAAAGGATGTTTTGTCTCAGAGAAAACTTCATAAAACATCTCAAGTTGAAACTGCATATCAACCAGATACTTATGACAGAGCCTCCTGCTGAACAAAGCGAATTTCTCTACTACAGTTATTTCTTGTCAAAACCCAGACTGAGCTACAAGAACTATTAAAAGAATAAGCTCTTGTTGATAAGCAAGAACACCTCTTTGAAGAAGAGCTAATACAAGTTTCTAATGAGATTGAATCTTATTTTCAAGAGGAGGAAACTTTTCAGAATTAGAATAGTATAATTCATCAGATCTCAGTTTATAGTACCAATAATCCAGTTTGTGAAATGAAAATTAAATGGGATGGTTTTAAAATATGCAATCTAGATCTTCTGCTTAATACTGGTGCTGACATTTCATTTCTCGATATCATGCAATACCTGTTGATATATAAAAAGCTGATTTTCATAAGCAAACTGTTAATACTAAGATAGTAGTTTCAAAATTGTCTGCTATTATACCTATTGTGCTTGGTGATAGTATTTATCAGCTCAAGATAGTCTAGCATGAGATGCCAATGTATGATATGATGTTAGGATCAGATAATTTAGCAAATTTTTATCCTACCACAATTCAGCCATAGGGAATAATTCTTGCACAGAAATATTCTTTATATAAAAAATCAAGATATGAGTGCAAAATTTCACTGAAGGAAAAGCTAAAGAAGCCCGCTAACACCAGATGGATCCAACAAAAAGTAAATCTATGTCATGCTAGTATTGATCCTATAATTGAAAAGCTTAAAAAAGATTGTTGTTCTGAAAATATTTTAGTATTCAGAAATAGGAAAATACATGAATGTAAAATTGAGTTAAAAATGATCAAAGATAAAGATAGAAAAGAAGTGGAACTTAAGTTTAAGGCACACCACTCAGAAATGTCTCCATCACTAAGAGAAGAATGTTTTTATAAAATAAAGCAGTTAAAAGAATATGGTTTGATCATAGATTCAAACAGTCCATGGGTATGTGGAGCTTTTTATGTTAATAAAAGATCAAAATAGATTAGGGGAAAGAAAAGGTTATTAATAAACTATATACCTCTTAATAAATATGTTTTGCTAGTGCAGCATCCAATTCTTTTAAATGATGAAATTTTTCAAAGAATTTATAGAAGTCTATAGTAAGTTTGATTTAAAATCAGGGTTTTGACAGATCCAAATTGCAGAGCAAGACAAGTATAAAACTGCATTCATTACTCCCTTTGGTCAGAATGAATGGAATGTTTTACTTTTTGGTTTAAAAATAACTCCTACTATATTTTTAAAAATGATGAACCAAATTTTCTAAAGTTACTCTAGTTTTATCACTATCTGTATTGATAACATACTAATATTTTCAAAATCTCCCAAAGAGCATCTTGGTTATCTTGAACAATTTTTATCAGATAGTATATGACAATGGTTTAGTATTATCTGAGAAGAAAATGATAGTATTTAAAGATGAAATTGAATTCTTAAGAGTCACTATAAAATCAAGAGAAGTTACAGTTCAAGAACATGTCTTAAAAAATATAAAGAATTTTCTTGATGTGTTAAAAGATAAAAAGATGTTACAAAGATTTCTAGGTTGTGTCAATTATGTTATTGGATATTATTATAATATAGCTCATGATAGAATCCTTCTGAATAAAAGACTATCAAAGAATCCTCCAGATTGGTCAGATAAAATGACTAAAGTTCAGAGAATAAAATAAAATTATCAGAATTTGCCATCTCTTGTTTTACCTGGTAATGGATTAAAATTTATTGAAACTGATGCTTCAGTTTTATATTGAGGTGTTATTCTTAAATAAAAATTGTCAGATGGCACGAAGAAGCCTTGTAGATTCACCTCTGAAAATTTTAAGCAAGCCCAAAAGAATTATCATTCTACTTATAAAGAAATTCTTGTAGTTATCAAAGTTATTCAAGCTTGTATGTTCTTTGTTAGATCTGAAAAATTTATTATTAGATCTGACTTAAATAATTTTGAGTATTTTACAATCCACTGGTAATCTGAAGAAAGGATCTGTGAGCAGGTTAACCAAATAGGCTAAACATATTCCAAGAAAGAAGAATTGTCTTGCACATTTCATTTCTAGATAATTCAACTCAGAAACGTCAGAAGATTTGGTAATGACAGTAACAGTCGCAGAAGTAAGGGATGAATTCCATCAACATATATGGAGATCAACTCCATCAGTTGCAAATCAATTGACAAATTAGATGAATGCTCTTATCAGAAAATTTCATAAAGCTTTTGATTAATTAAACAATACTCATTTGGCATGGACTACTCAGTTTCAGGAACCTGATGGTAAAAAATAGTGTTCTACCATAATACTATATCACGTTTCAAAAATCTTATTTGTAGGCATAGTTTTGAATTCCTCGTCCAATGATATACTTTTTGGCCCAATTTTAATCCTGCTATTGAAAATTTTTAGAACTCAACTAAAATTCCAAATTATTTATTTGAGTTTTTAGATTACATAATGCCTACAAAGCTTCAGATGATCCCGCTCTTCGAATTCCTCCTAAGCAAGTGAGGAATATATTTATTGCTCTGAGAATAGCTTGCAAAGTTAAATTTGAATTTTTTTCAGTCCAGAACTTTCAAATTAATATGCATGCTGGTTTAGCTCCTACCCAACTATTAGCTGCACTTTGGAATTGACTTACAATTTCTCATCAAGCCATCTTTCCTCCTACATCTAACAGTTAAACGTTACGAATTCCATTAGTATTATACATGGACCATACTGATCTTGATGACGATGACACTCATTATTCTCCCCAATGAGAGTATGAGTTTTGTGATAATTATTAATGACTAGTTACGGGGTCTGTCCATAGCTGTGAATGTGGGCACGTTAATCCTTTTTCAAGTAATGTGAACCTCACCACTTTCTAAATATGGTATACTGTCGGTCATGTCGATAGATTCTTTTTCTAATTTCTTCCTCTTTGGCAGTGCATAGTGGGCCCATAACCCACTTTCTTTTAGCATCTTGTCTTTAGTCCATTGATCTAACATCTTTGTGTTGACCGTCGATCTTCTCATTTCCATTTTATAAATATGGAAGACTCTTCATGTTACAAGCATCGATTGCCTAAGATCTCTTCTTAGTAGTGTGTCTATAGTCCTAGGTCCTCTATAGGTTGTAAGGAATAAGTGTATGCTCTTCGCTTGTCTATTTGTGGGAGACTACGAATCAAAAGCTTTTCCATCTGTCTTATTGAAAGCATTTCTATTTTATTTCTTTGTCCATTTTGAAGCGATCATATATGTAATAGTATCAGAGCCATGTGAGTCAAGCTATGTTGCTTTTGTAGTATTTCCTTGATATATCAATAAAATTATACTTTCATCTTTTGTTATATAGCTCTATTCTATTGTTACTCTAGTTATTTGTTTCCATACTCTCTTCAGACAATAGGGAAGGGAATGATCCTTTCAAACTGTGAGAAAGGCGTGTTTCGGATTTGTTTAGTATCGACAATACGAAGACTATGAATGCAATAAATCAGATAACTTCAAATAGTACAGGTACATTTGATGTTTGTACTTTTTCAAATATATCTTCTACATCTTTCTTTTTTGCAAATCAAGCAACAGTAGATTTTAATGAAGAAAATCTTAGTCTAGAATGGAAACTCCCTATTCTTAAACCTATAGATGTCTATGATAAGCTTTCTCCTTTTCATCTTATTGTTAAGACTTCTATAAAGATCTCTGAAAATGTTCTTTAAGTTAAGCAAAATGATCAGTATAAATACCATTTGCAAATCTTTGATGATAAAATTATTCATCAATTGAAGTCTTAATCTAGGTATAAATTTCTTCACATAGGTGTTGTTTCTATAGGCATTTTCCCTTTGTTTAGATGAGGTTTAAATGTCAGTTTGTTACCCTGTTTACTTGACAATCAACATACTTCTTTTAGCGCATGCTTATAGAATGTTGTTCAGATCGACCTTCATGATGGTCCACTCTATACAACTGTTTATCCGAATTACCCTGTAGCCATCCATCAAAAAGAAAATTTGAATAAAGTTCTTAAGTTGTTTCTTCAAACACATGGTCTCGAAATGATTATTGGTTCATATCCTCTTGTTATCAAATACTAGATCATGTATCATTTAACTAATAGTTATTATAATTTGACTATTTTCTATTTCTTTGTCCATTTCGAATATATTAATGAGTATCTTATAATTGAAAAGCTAAAAAAAAATTGTTGTTCTCAAAATCTTTTAGCATTCAGAAATAGGAAAATACATGAATGTAAAATTGAGTTAAAAATGATCAAAGATAAAGACGAAAAGTAAGTGGAACCTAAGTTTAAGGCACACCACTCAGGAATGTCTCCATCACTCAGAAAAAAATGTTTTCAAAAAATAAAGCAGTTAAAAGAATATGGTTTGATCAGAGATTCAAACAGTCCATAGGCATCTAATGTTTTTTATGTTAATAAAATATCAGAACATGTTAGGAGAAAGAAAAGGTTAGTAATAAACTATATACCTCTTAATAAATATGTTTTGCCAGTGCAGCATCCAATACCTTCAAAAGATGAAATTTTGTAAAGAATTTTTGAAAATAAAATCTATAGTAAGTTTGATTTAAAATCAAGGTTTTAGTAGATCCAAATTGCAGAGCATGACAAGTATAAAACTACATTCATCACTCCCTTTGGTCAGTATGAATGGAATGTTTTACCTTTTGGTTTAAAAATAGCTCCTAGTATATTTCAAGAAATGATGAACAAAATCTTCTCAAGTTACTCTAATTTTATCATTGTCTATATTGATGACATATTGATATTTTCAAAATCTTTCAAAGAGCATCTTGGTCATCTTGAACAATTTTATCAGATAGTATATGATAATGGTTTAGTATTATTTAAGAATAAAATGACAATATTCAAAGATGAAATTGAATTCTTATGGATCGCTATAAAATCAAGAGAAATTACAGTTCAAGAGCATGTCTTTAAAAATATAAAGAATTTACCTGATGTATTAAAATATAAAAAGATATCGCAAAGATTTCAAGGCTGTGTCAATTATGTCGGTAGATATTATTATAATATAGCGCATGACAAAATTCTTCTGATAAAAGACTGTCAAAGAATCTTTCAAATTGGTCAAATGAAATGACTAAAGTTGTTCAGATAATAAAATAAAATTATCAGAGTTTGTCACCTCTTGTTTTGCCTGTAATGGATTAAAAATTATTGAAATTGATGCTTTAGATTTATATTGGGGTGATATTCTTAAATAAAAATTGTCAAATGGCATGGAGAAGCCTTGTAGATTCACCTCTGAGAATTTTAAGCAAGCCTAGAAGATTTATCATTCTATTCATAAAAAAATTATTGTAGTCATTAAAGCTATTCAAGCTTTTATGTTCTTTGTTAAATCTAAAAAAATTATTGTTAGATCTGACTTAAATAATTTGATGAGTATTTTGCAATCCACTGATAATCTGAAGAAAGAATCTGTGAGCAAGTTAACCAGATGGACTACCTGTCTGTCAGATTTTGACTTCACAGTTGAATATATTGCAAGGAAAAAAAATTGTCTTACAGATTTCATTTCTAGAGAATTCAACTCAGAAAAGTCAGAAGATTTAGTAATGGCAGTAACAGTCGCAAAAGTAAAAGATGAATTCCATCAACATATATGGAGATCAACTCCATCAATTGTAAATCAATTGACAAATGAGATGAATGCTCTTATCATAAAATCTCATTAAGCTTTTGATGAATTAAA